>JAJTJO010000002.1:1750931-1805881 GCA_024550625.1 Dendroctonus valens | reverse complement strand
TGGCAATAAAAAATATGTTTTCAAATGAGGCGATCTTCAGCAATAAGCTTTTGGCAACGAATACCGTTATGTTGGAATAATGGATTGTACCTATCTAATAATTTTCATATTAAGGTTCCTAAAATGTAAAAATTTCTTAACAGATATTAAACACACTCCAGAGCTCGAAGTGTTTAAAAAAATCACGAGTTTCTCTTCCTGAATTTTGTGTTTTTCCTCCTCATTTGTATGAATTTTATTCAAGTTTCCTTAGTAGTTAAGCAGGACTAGACAACTTACTTTATTTTTATTTTTTGTCGGTATTTCAGCACATTCTCGTGTTTTTGGTATAAGAAATCTGCCAGGAAACTAAAAATAAAATAATGAACATCGGAAAAACGTAAAAACAACGTTTATGAATATGTATTTTAGTTTTTATAGCTTTTTTAAATTGAATTTTGAAGCGGTACTATTGCGTATGTAAAATGTGTTTGTCTTTTTGGGCCAATAGGTTTTATTGTTTAAGAGAGTGCGATGAATTAAATCTATTTAACTGTTGTAATCGCTTTTTTTTCTGATGTGACGTAATTTGTAAAATCTTTTTCGATTTACTGTTGTGTGGTCGTTGATATGTCATAAAAAAAACAGCCTCCTACTCATTGCATTGTTCCCGACAATGATACACACACAAGGATGAATAACTTGGCTTCCTAATCGAATTGGTACCCATTTTAGGAAGTTTTTCCAAATTATGTGCTTATTTAATTTACGGATATGATTGTAGAATCAAACCTACACATTTCTTATAGTTTTAAAGTCAAGTGGGTTTTTTAATTAATTTTTTTAGTCAGTTTTTCACACATCATTACAACAATTAATTAAATATCTAGGGCGTTGGATGAGATGTTTTTGTGGCGGCCAAAATATTGGATAATCAAATAAACAATAATTTTTTTTGTTTCTTTTATAATTTCTCATTTTCATGCCTTTTAGCAGATATATCAATTATTTAACTTAACATGGCGTAAAATTAATTTTAAAATAATAAAATACTGCAGAACTGTTACTGAAAATTAGCCCATTAGAATTTTACAACCTGATAAAACCTGAACCACCTGAATGTAAACTTTCGCCTTTAGAAGATGTATTTTTTAAATTAATATATTATATAATAATCAGCAAAGAAAATTCCTTCTTACTTTCTTCAAGGAGTAAATATTAATATATAGTGTAGAATATTGTGTCTTTTGGGCAATTACTAATTGAAACTGTTAATCTTTACGGGCTGCCCGCGAAGGCCCAAATCTTTGAACTTTTTCTGCTCTTACAGAATTGTATCAATTCTGTAAGATAAATAATAATAAATAAATAAATATAGCTAAAATTTTAAATAAATAATAGGAATGTCATTAGTGAAACTTACCATGATTATGAAAGTTATAGGGTGAGGACCTAACTGAATGATACACCAAGTAGAGTATCTGATGATTGGTTTAATAGTATTTTAATACATTACCAGCCTGTTATCACTCGATAACGTTTTTAAGGATTAGGGGAAATTACAACATTATTATTTAAATAATCCGAGAGCTAAAGGATACAGGTTGTCCGGAAAATGCATCTATATACCTTTTCTGTCGCATTTCGATGATCATTACATTTACCAATATATTCCTAGGTTTCAGTCATTTTACTGTTTATTATTTAAAATGTTACAAAAACGTTTCGGTGTCTTTCTCCACCATCATCAGTTTGTGTGTATAGTTTTATATGGCAACATTCAACTGGTTACTCTTAGTAACAATATACATATTATTTATAAATAATAAACAGTAAATTGACTGAAACCCAGAATATATTGGAATGAATTAAAGTACAGTCAGGAAAATATACGAAATTACATTTATATTCATTAAATAATATTTTGGCAAACCTTGTTCTAAAAAACGATTTCTATTGGGAGAAAAGAATTCATTTAATTACCACATAAAAGCAAAGAGCTGAAAAGTATACCATAACCAACCATCCAAAAACTAGCCCATAATTTTACAAAAAAAAATGAAAATTTAATTTTTTTACGTTTTAGGCCGATTTTTCAAAATCAAAATCAAATTTCTGGGATTTTTCCCAATTAGCATAAACTTATTCGATTTGCTTTAGAACATTCGCATTCTTGAATCTTTTTTCACGTTTTCCTGTCATTTTATTTCACATTTACTATCTTTTTATTTTCCAAAATTCAGCTCGAAAAAATTTTCCAATTTTCATAGAAGTAGATTTTTACTGGGTGCTAGTTTTTGAATATGCCAAAACCACAAGATAGATGCATGTGAAAAGAATAACGAATGTTTTTTTTTACCTTAGAAGAATTGGATTTGGATGATTGAGAGCAACCCTAGAAATATAACAAAAAGTTAAAACCGCGAAAAAAATACATTGAACACATTGCCAAATAGCGACGTTAGTAATAAGGAATAATCGTCCAATTTACAAATTATTATGCATCAAACAAAGAGCAAGAAATATAAATAAATAGCATAAAGTTTAAATAATTATTATTATCATCTTTACATGTCCTAGGTCAGTCACAACATGTATATAAAAGTATTTTAGTAATGACTGCATAAAGCGCGCGGCTTTGGATAAGCTACTTGAACCCTTTGAAGCCACCTTCATTTCCGATAATCGTACATGTACAAACAAGCGATAAGTAATTATTTAATAATAAAATACTAGGCATTCGACGAATACAGAAAATAAAATTAATCCCTTGTGACACACGACGCCTAAATTCGTGGAGATTATAAAAATAAATTAAATTGCTTTCAGTGGTTCCGAGTGCAAATAGATAGGTTGCCAGAAGATGTCCAGAAAATGAAAAATACTAAATATTTAAAAATAGATGATGATGATTCCATACTATCTTGTAATATGCGGTTTAGGAAGGTGGGGCATAGATTTACGACCCTATATAATGGAAAAATATCGTTCCTTCTTTATAACTGTTTTTATTTATTTTAACTTAAAAATAAAATCGATAGTGAAAACACACACAAAAATTAAAACGTAGAAAATTCAGCAGAAATTTCTCTGAAGAACTGGTATAATTTTTTTTCAAAAGATTGTTTGGACATGTAGCTTGTGGTTTATGAACGATTAAACCCGCAAAAACGTAATTTACAAAAGTATATTTAGACAATCTAAGGTCATTTTGTAAGTGTTATTTATACTTTTTACTCTTTTTATCAATTATTCTGTTCACTCACCATGTTCACAAAATCCTTAAAGCTGCAAGCCGCACGAAGTTGAATTTTGATTAAATGTTTTTGCTGTTTATTTCTGATATTGTTTATGCACAATGAGTAATTGAATAAACAATGTGGAGCTATCGTTTTATGGCGCAAATACATTACACCATAATGGGATGCGTTTTAGCGAGTTTATTCGGCACGTAATCAAACAGGGTGTACCAGGCAATAAAAAGAAGAAAATCTATCAGATTTTCCCAATTTTATCTGCCACTTTTAATCCAGATACATTCTATAATTTATTTTCGCATGAATAGTTAGTTCATTGAGCTTATATGTGCTTAAATAGTGATTGAGTATTGAACTTGTTTTGTTTATGAATAATGGCGCTTTATCAACAGTTACGGGTCCTTACTTAAATAAATAATAACGCCGGTGTTGCAATATTAATTGTTGTTTTTCTGGTTAATTGCTAATTGATATTTCAGGGAATCTATCCGATGTTTCAACATGCTTTAGGAAAGGTGTAGCCCATTTTTCCAGTTAATTGTTCTTTATAATCTTTGTTAGTTTTTACGTTAGGAGGAATTCAATAAATAATAATAATCCCCGACGTAGTCGGTGATGAAATAAAACAATGTTTTACGTATAGCACAACTAGAAATAGCCACATTTCCAGATAAACGATTTGCTGAATTTGCTTCCAACACATGTTATAAATAAATAATTCTACAGAATGATATGTGTTTTAGACTATCACACCCTGTTGACAAAAGCAAACAATGAAACTGTTCAATTAGTGTGTCATTACTAAGTTACCATACCCGGTGAAAACGAAAGCTGGGTCACTGTTATAAATAGTTCTTCCTTAAATGTAGACTCATTTGCTTAAAAATGTACTTGGGAGCATATTAATCGGGTTTTCTTTACGTAAGAAACCTGCTTATTGCCAGGGAAATTCCCCACTCGTAATATTCAATTATTTAATGTTGATTTGCATCAGGTGTAAACATTGAATTTTATCATTGTTGTGTATATTTTCCTGACTGTACTTCAATTTATTGAACTTATTGTTACTTTGAAAAGTAACCAGTCAAATGTGAAGGTAGAAACAACTATACACACAAACTGATGATGGTGGAGAAAGACACCGAAACGTATTTGTGACATTTTAAATAATAAACAATAAAATTGACTGAAACCCAGGAAAAAAATTTTTGAAATAAATTGAATTTTATCTATTTTCAACTGTAAATAATCAAAGGCATTAGGTTTATAAAAATGGTAAGCGCACGGGTAGTTCGAGGCCTATTTTTTCCAACTGTAGAAAAAATCACAATATATACAGTGCACACCTAACTTAATCACATTGAAAACTGTAATAATCACGGGTCGACTAGCGGACTAATTAACAGTAATTTAATTATGGAAATAAATGATAAGTTCTATTGTTTCAGGCCAAAGTAACAATAACAGGCGACAAGAAATGCGCGCCTTATTTGTATAACTGATGACAATTCGGGCGAAGAGCGACCTGAAAACAACGAGTTTGTTGATACAAAGTGTGTCAAACAGAGTTCGAACGAAACCGTTTAAAACCATTTTAAAACGTCCTCCGAAACGCAAAACCGATATCAAACAAAGTATTAATAAGGTAAATATTAGTAATGTTTGTTTTTAAATAAAGATGAACTATTTTTCAATAGGAGACAAGATCAATACTATTTATGAATTGACACGATCCTCCTTAGGAAACTCTTTATTTTGAACAATTATTTGTAGGCTCTTCAAAAGGCACCCAGAAATCGAAAAACTACTGCTAACATAAAGATCAGTCGTTGAAGAAAAGTGAAAAACATCTACCATCTTTGACAAAAAAGCATGCGTTAAATGCCATTCAATATAAGCTCGATTTCTACCGGTTCTGTAAAAGCAACCCCATGTACAAACGATCTACCACTTGCGAGCCATGGATTCTGATGAGCAGGTGAGTACTAAGTTGGAGTAATTTTCCCCGTTGAAATTATGCTGCTAAATCCAATTAACAATCACTATGAAGAGTTAAATCAATGTGTGGGAAATTATATCTGATCAAAATATGTAAAACATTAATTAAACAATGTTTCAGGATGTCTGAAGACCTATTAAATGAATGCCTGTTAACGGTAGCTAGAGAGATTGAAATTAATGACATCGTAGAAAATGTCTTTCAGTCGGAATTACAATTGTAATACTCCATCTGTTTTTTATACAAATAAACTACTTCTCTCCAATTCCCGAAAACCTCTGACTGCTAGGTAATTAAATGCAAGGTAAGTGAATGTACACGAAAGAAAAAAATTTAAAAAAATTGTAAACAAGGTATTTTATTCCTCATTTAATACTTCCATATACATACATACCATATACGTACCATCAAATTTGTATCAGCATATCAACTTTATAGCAACTTTTAATAATTCCCAGTTGAAATTAGTGTATTATAATGTACATCATCTAGAATAATATGCATCTAATAATCAGCATCTGCTCCCTAACTTGTTGAACACAAAAAAGACATTTTGTAATTATTTTGTCACAGGTCATCATTGTTAAATAATCAAACTGATTCAAAATAGTTATATATATCCTGGTATCTTCTACAGCCTAATTTAAATAGCTTAGAGATGCAGCAAATACAAAATCTAAATGAAAATCAGCTGTTTTAGACTGGAGCCCATATATCCGGAGGATATTGAACTTGCAGAACGTCGTGACATGCTGCAAATGCTGCTAACTTTTTAGCAGCTTTTTTGCTTGAACCTAATGCAACAAAAAATCCATCAATTAACTGACCAGTATCTTACGATTAAACGGAAATGTTAAACTTCTTAATAATTTTTTTTTATATAATAATAGTAGTTTTTCCTCATTGTATAGAAATATAATGGTTATTTTTAGACAACACTTACCAGATCCGATAAATTGCTTTCCCTCAACGGACAAAGAAAACGTGAATACTACATTTGGTGGATTTCCTTGGCTCTCAACTTCTTCCCCAACGGCGGTCGGCATCATCTGATGCATCAACATTAACGGGTTCATGAGTTCGGGATTGTCAGGCATTTTTTTTGCAGGTTTTGGTTCTTAGGACCCGCATTCACCTTCAAAATTACGTCTGATGGATCAGTCTGGTGAATAGAAATAGAACAAATTAAAAAATGTGTTGCTTATTGTAATGATTAATTAATTGAATGAATAAACTCTTTTCTTTGCCTTTTAAGATTTGATATATATTTAGTGACGAAAAATGTTAGCAATTAAAAAACCCAGCAACCCACCAGCTCTTTCTGGAACAACGATCTTCTCCCCAAGTGGAAAACAATTTATACATAGCAAAAGAGGCAATATGCGACCATGGTAATGTTGGACTGTCTTCTGCATCAACCTCCATCTTCCAATCACCACCCTCATCGACTTCATCTTTCTTCGTCGAGGTCATTTTCTTGTTCTTAACAAGGTACTTTAAAGCCCTCTCAGCAGCAGCATTCCTTGCTAGGCTTTCGTGCGTCCTACAATTATTGAACATGTTTCAAAGATTCAAGCGCTTGTATTTTAAAAGTTCATATACACATTATAGCATATTTTTAATATTAGAATGTGTGCTCTAATACTATGGCCTAATTCATTAACCGAATATACGCCGACTCTCTAGAGCATAGTAAAAATCCGATATTCAGCCGGTTAACCAAAACGGTTAAGCCGGAGTATCAGTTTATACTTTAATCTTCCACAGGTGTAACGCTAAGCAAAATATAAAGTCTCTTGCTCTGCTGACTCCATGTGGAAAACGGAAATATCAAGCGCAACTTACCCGTGCCAGCAAACTCCTGTCCATCAAAATATAACAATGCTTCTAAAGTGAGCAGCATCGGTTTTAACAGGGAGCTCTCGCCTTGTACGTACATCCTTTTCACCACTCATTGAGAATCATAATGGCGCTCTTTGGCTGCAGAGATCTTGCTCAATCTCAAATTACGCTTGCGGAGTTTCTCAGCTTTGGAAATCTTTCTGCAGCAAATAAATTAATTTCCCTATTTGATGTTGTTACAAGTTTCAATTATATTAGGATGTTGTATGACAGGGACAGTATCAGAACTGTTTTTTTTTAATTCACAGTGCATGTTTTAAAACATTGCTTCAAATTTGCAGCAGTGAGTTTGTTCATCATTTTCTTATGCAATTTGAAGAATAAAAAAGCTGTATTTACGTTTACAGTTTTGATTGCAATGCACACGAAGCAAACCCTCCAGCTCCCCAAAAGATATCGTTGGGATATTATTTTACAAACCTTTTTTTCCCCAATAAGTAATCTCTTTTTGGTATCGCCTTCTATTGGCGTCTTCTGGTTGTTCCCAGAAGATGGAGGCGGGTTTGACGCCCTCCATTGCAACCCGGTTTGAGTGTCGAGTCGAGTTTACGTTCTGGCTGCAGGCCACAGGTGTCCGTGTTGGAGCTGCTACAGGCGTGGTACATCTGGCGATGTCGCTGCTTTTGGTGGTTTACGACAGCGAGGGGGATTTTGCTGAACCGGAGGACTTGGTTTCGGTTGGACTGCAGTCGATTGAGGCTCTTGGGGACGGGCCCTAAGCAGATAAATAAACCACTATTAAAACTTAAAAGAACATTGCCAGAAGTTTGATGTATCGTTAGAAGAATCAGACATTCTTGGCCATCAACGAGGAAAACCTCTCTGGTGGAAACCGCGAAAGAAATAAGTTCGTCATCATGTTGAACAAATTGCTGACATTTATTGATTTTTTGTGTGTATTTCCTGACTGTATTTCAATTTAATTTACATAAAATTCCTGGGTTCCAGTCAATTTTATTGTTTATTATTTAATTAATTACAAAAACCTTTCGGTGTCTTCTTCCACCATCATCAGCTTGTCTAAAATATACATTTAAAATATCGTCAATAATTTAAAAAAAAAAACAAGAATCTTTGTTAACAGATAACACATTAAAATACAACTATTACAACACATTAAAACATTTGAAAATCTCATCGGATCAAAGGTGATGAGTCAGGACAATCATGTTCGGGAAAAGACTAGAATTAATTGTTCAGATATTTAATATTTACTTACAGGTTTAGTTGTTGCTACCTTCAATTTTGGGCACGAGATTGGAAGCGATAATATTAAAAACTGTTTATACTTTGCCTTTTTCCTTCGCATTCTGAGCATATAATTTTTGGTATGCTTTCTTCAATATACCGGGTGTTAATATTTTGTTTCATTTATTTAATTAATGTATGATATACAGACAATCTCAGCTCTGATATCATAGTTGTATTTTAATGTGTTATCTGTTAACAAAGATTCTTGTTTTGTTTTAAATTATTGACGATATGTTAAATGTATATTTTAAACAAACTGATGATGGTGGAAAAAGCCACCGAAACGTTTTTGCAATTAATTAAATAATAAACAATCAAATTGACTGGAACCCAGGAATTTCATTTAAATTTTATTGATTTTGTCATTCTAATGCTTGCGTCGAATTCTAGATGGTTATTGAATGATTGACAAATGTAGATTAATTATATACCTGTTGCTGCTGAAGGTTGGTTGTCTGATTTTGTGGGGTAGGCGGTTGTTGAGCCTGAAAAAACAACGAGAAACTCGACAGTTAGTTGTTCAATCTCAAGAATTCCTTGAAACCTGCATACGAAAATACACACTTCACTCTATCACATATATACAGGGTGGTGCAACCAACACTTAGTGGAAGATTACGGGTACTTTTTTTTGCGATATTGGCATCAATAGTGGCCATTCATTAAAATGATTTGAACGAGAACCACTTTCGACATATTGATACGAGGTGTGTTCCATTAAAAGAAACATAAGTTTGATATGCCCCGGATTTCTGGGGACATTCTGTGGAACGAAAATAATTTAATAGATGGTCACCATCGATTCCAATATCGCACAAAACTCAATTCAAAACTACACTCCAGTTAGCCGTAGTCTTCCACCCTGCATATATTACTACTTTTATAACGGGACACTGTTTTTAATGTTTGATCCGACAGTACAGTTCACGACACATTGTCAAAAACCTACTCTTTGGAACAATTTGCTTTGTCATAGGTTGTAAAACTTTGATTCAATGGCAGAGAATAAAGTACTGCTCCATATGACACTAAAAAACAAATCGAACTACAGGTTGGTTTTCGTTACCTGAGCATTAAATTCTGGACACTGTGATGTTGGGGCCTTTGAGGTGTCATAGGCATTCTCGGCTGTTGATATGGGGGCCCCTTCATTAATGGTTTTTGTTGTGAGCCAGACAGCTATACGAGCAGGGTTAAATTTATCATTAAATATTAAACCCTCGACGGTGTGAGGCACCCATATAGGTGCATCTTTAACTGAGATATGTTGATAGTTAAAATTACCACTACGTAAAATCAGGCGATTATCGTTCAGTTTCTGTTCATGGCACTTTAAACTATCCTCAAACACAACATGCAGTTAAAGATATCTATTTAGTTTCATATCTTGACTCTAAATTGTTTACCTAAACACTGGCAGTTAAAGAGAAATAAAACGCGGTTACTATTTCGTAGGAAGAGTAACTGATAACGAAAGAGTAACTGAGAGTTTAATGCATACGTTAAATTGCTCGTAACTAGCACAGTATTAAATATGTAGGCTGTTACTCAGATACTGCCAGAATGCAGAATCGAAAGTTAACAACAAAATAAGAAACACACAATATGCAGTCAAGATACATCTGTTCAAAGAGAATTGATTAAATTTACAATAAAAATCAATTCATTCCCATATGTATATCTCTATGACTAGACAAGGATGAATTGATGTTGCAAGAAAGTTTAATCAGATTTCTAATGAACACAATACAAATAGGTGCCTATATATGTGCAACTACCATGGCTCTGTATGGCTCTGTACACCTAAATACCAAAAACTTCGTTAGTACATTATATATAAACATACTTTATATTACAGTAAAACCCCTTTAATCCGAACGTCCGAAAGCTACCGCTATAGCGCGAACAATTCGTTTATCCGATCAGCGGATCGAGACAGATCCGTGTCACTTGCTAAATATTTGTGCTCCAATGTAAGGAGAAATTTTAACATAAAAAGCCCAATTTTTTCATAATCAAACTTACGATAACAGAAATTTTAAAGCGAGTGCTGGATGGCTTGATACATTTAAAAACCGATATGGGATTCGACTATTATCCGTCACAGGCGAAAAGTTATCCAATGAAGAGGAAACCGTAGATCCATTCAAAGAACTGCTTCGAAACGAAACAAAATCCGGGAAATGCAGTGGTTGCACCAAATCTCTAATGCTGACAAAAGTGGCCTTTTTTGGAAATTACTCTCAAAAGGCACTTGCTGAACAACCTGAGCCATCAGCACCAAGTAGAAAAATGAGCAAGGAGAGAATTACATTTATGCTTTGTTCAAACGCCTCTGGGATGAAATTGTTAGTGTTGGGCAGATTCGCAATGAATAGTTGTCAATGACTTATTAAGGACAGAAGAAAGCATGGGTACCAAAGATATTTTTTGTTAATTGTTCCACACAGATTTTGTTCCTGCAGCCGAAAAAAAATGCGAGCTGAATTGACATGAAAAGCTCTTCTAATTTTAGACAATGCACCAGGACATCCAGAAGACTTTCTTCAGATGACAAACAAATTGTTGCAATGTTTTAATCACCACGTTAATGTACTGCCATTAGTGCAACCCAGAGAACAAAATGTGATTTGAGCGAACAAGTTGCATTACAGAAAATGCCTCACTTAAAATGCGTTGTCGCTTCCGACAGTGGGGATATATTTGCAAAACTTTAAAAAAATAACCTAAACGATGTTGAATGAACTGGGTAAGGCTTGGGAAAATGTGCTACCCCAACTAATGTAGAAGTAATGGAGTAAACTCATTGAGCAACAAGTTGATAGTTTGGATGAGGAAGACCTGCTTCCATTGTCTGCGTGGAAGCATAGAGAAACATCAGAAGACATCGACGGACAAGCAACGGAAGTTACTGACTGGATTGTTAAACTATATCGGCGAGATTTCACACAGCACGAAGTTATTAATTGGGCAGCCGATCAAGAGGAGTCAGTGGTTAATGGGAATCCATACGGATATTTTGGAACATGTTCAAGATGAACTACTTTCTAGCTCTGACGAAACGTACGAAGACGTAGAGCCCAAAAGCATTCCTCACAGAATGCAGTCAGATGTTTCGAGATATCACAAAAACGGAACACCATATTTTAACTTTAACAGAAACAAAAAACGGGTTTTTCAGACAGACCAGGGATATCAAACCAACTAAAATCACCAATTTGTGTACATCGACTTAGGTTTGCACATGTATATTATGTAGGTATAAAAATTAAGCCATTTGTGTGTGCATATCTTTTTCAATTTAGCTAATAAAATTTGCGGTGAAAATAAAGAAATTTAAATTACAATTACATTAAAAAATTTCGTTAACTCGAAAATCCGAACTTGCCCTTGCAATAGTTAGTTCGGATTACAGGGGTTATACTGTATAATGTAATATACAAAAAACGCATTTGAAATCCTCTTGATTTCCTGATGACTCGTTATGCAGATAGATATTTTTTATCTCATGACGGTTGCTGGTAAATGGATCTGAATGATACAGCGTTAAATAATTTAATTGCCATCGCTTCGTAGGAAAAATTCTATCGGTCGCGTGTGAACGCGTTAAACTGTACGAGTAAGAGTTTCAAAAAGAAAAACAAGCAAGAGTTTCGTGTGAAATATTAATAATTAAAAATCGTCAATAAAAATGCTCTACCTTGGAAAACTTCGAATTGCAACTTAATTAACGATATTTAAACAATTGACTGTGAAAGAATAACTTGGCAAAAAACCTAACTAATTTGAACTGCGTAACGCTGGCAGTTTATATATCTGACACTGCATTATTTGAATCCGATTCCCAAGCAATCCATTGCTAATTCATCCCACGTTTTGCATTGGAGGATTAAATTTCTAGTTTATGAGTTCTCGCCTTTGAAGTTAAAAATTTGTTTACCTTCTAGATAATCCCTTTCTTAGCAACTTTTCATATTAGTGTTTCTTGGGAAAATGCGATTTTTGGCCATTTTTTCGTAATTTTCCCCGAAGAAAACAGGGCTCGTCCATCTTAGTTTACGCTCTTAAACATCCATGCACGACCACAGTAAAAAACGCATTTTCTCAAAAAACACCACTAAGAAAAGTTGTTAGAAAAGGTTTAATATTTAAGGTTAGCATACCATAACCTTCAAACGCGTGGGGACCTTAAACTAGAAAATGGGCGTTTAGTTGATATTAAGCGTTTTGGAAGCCATGTGTGTACAAGTAATATTGATCCTTATGAGTGAAAAATGGCCGGCTGATTGACCTCAGTTAAAGACAAGAGAATTGTGCATTTAAACGAGGGATCAATTCAAAGATGAAAAAAGGTCTGATCAGGAAACCAGCTATTGAAAGCGATCCTCCCATTGGGATTCAATTCATAAGCAACCGCGAGCTTCGTTCTAAACCGCAACAAACACCGTATTTTCTTACTTAAAGGCTATATATGTAAAATGTTGCTGAAAATTCTTACCTGGCCGCCGGAAACAAAGGAGCTGTTAACTGGTGGCCGTCTTTGGCCCATAGGATTGTTTTGCGGAGGTGGACCTGGGTAAAAATGAAATTATTATATCGTCCACCATTTTGAAATTTCCTGTAAGTTAGATAGTGAAAACTAATCAAAGCAGTTTGATACCAAAAAAATGTGCTTACCATAGCCCATGTTGCTTCGTCTCGTATTGTAAGACATTGTTAATATTTTTTAAAGTTTAGTACAGGGCTCTCAAGACCAATCGTTGGCAGATCAAAGCGTATCTGATGAAAACTGAACTACAAAATATGGCGACACCAAGCGGAAATGGTGGTTGATTCCCTGTCAATTCAGGGTTGCCATCCTTAGAGCCTCTACTTATAGAGAAACTAAAATAATTTAAAAACTTATTTTAAAAAAGTTATTTTACTTTCTCTATGCCTCTACTATCCCTAGGATATTGGACAAATTTTCTAGTAGGTCTGTCCGCGGAACAGTTGGAGATCGTCAGCAACTGTACAACGCGAAAGCAGTACGTTCGTTCTAACTTTTCACAGAGAACACAAAAGAACCTATGGCGCTATGTGATGAGCCATGCGTTTCGTCCTGGGCCTACCTATTGGAGTCGTCAGTAAGGCTTAGGTAGACCCTGCCTTATACGCCGGATACCGGCTATACGTGTTCGGAAGTAACATGAACCGAGCCGGCGTAGCTCTTGTGCGGTGAGACGTTGGCAACCTGAGTTGATGATGCTGCCACCCGTGAGTCGGTGGGCGAAGCTCACCACAAACCCTCTCCAAGTTAACCACACAGATGACAGACCTCTGAGATCTGTGGTTAACCTTAAAATTGTGTCGGAATGTTGACACAATTTTTTGTTATAATTTATTGAACGTTTTTCTTGATGAAGAATGCATATTAGGAAGTCAAGAAAATGTGGTACGCCGCTTTGGTTCGATTTTTACGGCGCCGGATTATCCTGGGCCTTATTTTAACACTCTCATTATGTTATTGCATTTTCAGCTATATAGGAAAAGTAAGTGCACATTTACTCTTTATGTGGTGATTCGTTTAAGACGACCCTTTTTCAGGCCGATTATTTGGACAACGATGACGTAGGGCCCGTTAAAAGAACCCAACCATTTATTTGGAGAACTTTACAAGAACATAATTGGACTAAGTATGTGGATGAAACTTGCAGGAACTCTGTACAGGGAAGAGAACTAATGGTGGACGACCGGGGTATTTTTATATTGTTTAACGAATATGAAGTGTTTATTGTAAAACGTTTCCATAGGATTTCTATGCCATCGATATGACCTTCTAAGTACTGGCTGTTGTGACAGTGAACTCGAAAATGTTGTACAGTATACTTGTGAAACATGCAACCCAAAGCAATGCTGTGCTATTTACGAGTACTGCGTATCGTGCTGTTTACATCCAGATCAGGTATTTCTAATAAACTGGGTGAAGAAGCTGAAAGTACAAATGAGGGTTATATGCAAACTGCCGTTTGAAATGAGAAATCCAATTTCCGACAGAAAACCTACGATTTATATTCGCAGACCTGATTTATCGTAAAGAACACTGTTTAAAATTGGATTTCTCCTTTCAAACCTGCCAAAAACTGCAGTAAACTGTTTAATATGGGATCTGCTATGCCAAACTGAGTTTGGTCGATTTCCATGTCTTTTTCGCAATGTTTTGGTTGAAAAACACTCTTTTTGAACGGCGTCTAGCAAAGAAATGTGTTGAGTAAACAAGAGATTGTGTGACTTATTTTGATCAATTTTTCAGAGAGATATATTAGAGGCTGTTCTGATAAGAGCGGCAGCCGAGAACTAACATTTTGCTTTCCTCAGTATCAGATCATTTCGAATTGTGCCTAGCTCAGTGCCGAACGAATTCCCGAAGTGTGGAGCATGAAAATACGTACAAGGATCCCTCAGCGAAGCACTGTTTTGGAGAAACAGTCCCAATTTCAAATTACGGAGAAGCGTAGGTGCTCGTTAATCCCATAACGATGTGTGCTTATTTGTCAATGTTAACTAACCTATTGTTGATAGTTTTGTTATGTTTACTCTTTTTTTAATGGGCTTGAGCAAGAATAATCCAACGGAATTATGTACTATGTCAGGCTATGTCAGGAACTTATTAAACTCAATTTACTAGCTAGGGAAAATTGTGGAAAATTGTTACACTATGTACAATTTTACAAATGTACAATTTTAGTCACTTTTCTTATAGAAGTAAGGAGTTTATGCTCAGTATACAGACTGTGGAGTTATGGAACAACTTACTTTCTTCGTACCTTTTCATTGGGGCTTTTCATGCCTTGGTGTATATCGCATTTTTCTATTTTTGGGCTTTAGAACAGAAACACCCCCTAACATGTATTAACCCTAAATATAATAAATAAAAAACATAAATGGTACCACCTAAGTTCGTGCTTAAAATACAGGCTTAAACCAAATGTGGAATAATTTTAGCATTGGATTTATTTGTACTCTACTACTATTTGCACTTTTAAGTGATACTCCCTAATGAATGAAATTATTATTAACAATAAACATAGAATATTATCATTGTTGTGTATATTTTCTTGACTGTACTTTAATTTATTTCAATAATTTTTCCTGGGTTTCAGTCAATTTTATTGTTTATTATTTAAAATGTCACAAATACGTTTCGGTGTCTTTCACCACCATCATCAGTTTGTGTGTATAGTTGTTTCTACCTTCACATTTGACTGGTTACTCTTAAGTAAGTAACCAGTTAGTAATTTGTAATACCAGTAGTAAGTTGCCAAGCATATCTGTTTTGGTTTTTTCATCATAGAGTTAAATTTTGGCTGTAAAATCCGAATCTAGCAAATTTGGCGATTCTTATCGCAGTTTCGATTCTTATCGGCAGGTGAAAGAAATGTTTGGTAGATTGCGGATCACGTGTCCGTTAGGGCCAATGAATTTGGTGATTTTTAATTCCTGCGCCAACGGAAGGTTGGGGGAGGAAAAACTTCTACTGGTGTAACGGTAGATTTTTGGTGGTTGAAGATTTAATTAGGCCGTGACGATCAGATCGGCAGGTCGATTTTTGAGTTTGTTCCGAACGGTCGGGCTTTGAGATTTTCATTGTGTTCAGCGCTACCGCATGGTCGGTTTTTAAGAATTTTAGAATCAAGAAATTCATTGATGGTGGCATTGGTTGCAAGAGGTCATTTCTTTCCACTGGGAAAAGTGATCATCTAATCGGCGAGTTGAAATTTTGAGACCCAAGAACCAGATAGACGAATCCATGATGGCCGCTATGACCACGTGGAATTGATCCGAGATCCGTGGAGCAATTCAAAACCAGCTCTTTTGGGGAACCTCAGCGGGATCGTTGGATTTTTGACGTTGAGGCTGGTTCTGGTGTTTTCCAGTTTGGTAGAAGTTGTATGCTACTTGAAAGCATGCTGGAGCCCAACTTTTGGTGAAGACTTTTGTTTTTTATCACATTATTTTTTTTATAACTGGACTTATTAACGTTTTATAGTTAACTGCTTGTGCTGAAACATTCAAGTTCGACTGCATTCAGTTCATTTTGTTTTTTTTTACTTTAATTGCGATTCACAGTCGGACCTGAGTGATTTCCTTATTTATTTTGGTACCCCTTTACTGTGGATTTTTTTTCTTTTTATTTATGATCACGACCGATCCCCATTGGAAGCCCTGCGAGGCCACTGACTGAAGTGATCACTCCAGCAGGTCCCCCTCAGGGTCCTTCCCCTTCACCATCCAGGCTTGATTGAAGTTAAGGTATCCATAGATTAAGGGTGCTACCAAAAATATCCGAGTGATACACTCTAAGTAAATTTATATATTTTTTTACTTTTCTTTCTCTCAGTAAAATTGTTAACTTCTTTAAATACATTAGTTGTGCAGTTGAATTTGAGTGTGCGTAATTTTGTATTGTCCATTGAGCGTTCCAAAAATTGTTCACTAGCCGCAAAGTACTAGCTCCTTGCTCTAACTCACGCCCGAGATAAAATAATTATAGTTGGAAGTAAAATTGCATAACAGTAGAAACAACTATTACACACAAACTGATGATGGTGGAGAAAGACACCGAAACGTATTTGGTGACATTTTAAATAATATCGTTTCGTATATTTTCCTGACTACTTCAATTCACTCCAATACATTCCTGGGTTTCAGTCATTTTATTGTTTATGATTTAACATGTTACAAATTACGTTTCGGTGTCTTTCTCCACCATCATCAGTTTGTGCGTATACTTGTTTTCATACATTAACATTCAACTAGTCACAAGTGCTAGTTTTGAATTACCAAATGTTAAGGTAGAAACAACTGATACGCACAAACTGATGATGGTGGAGAAAGACACCGAAACGTATTTGTAACATTTTAAATAATAAACAATAAAATTGACTGAAACCCAGAAATGTATTGGAGTAAATTTTAAATAATAAACAATAAAATTGACTGAAACCCAGGAATGTATTGGAGTGAATTGAAATACAGTCAGGAAAATATACGAAACGATATTGTTTAAAATGACACAAATACGTTTCGGTGTCTTTCTCCACCATCATCAGTTTGTGCGTATAGTTGTTTCTAGCTTAACCTTCTGGTAATTCAAAACTGGTCACTTGTGACTAGTTGAATGTTAAGGTAGAAACAACTATACGCACAAACTGATGATGGTGGAGAAAGACACCGAAACGTATTTGTAACATTTTAAATAATAAACAATAAAATGACTGAAACCCAGGAAAAATTTTTGAAATAGAATATTATCTTGCGGAAAAATGTGATTATTTTATGTTGGTTTCCTTCTCATAATGTTTTTTTTTTGGTAGATTTTGAAATTTTATATTTTCCTGTTAGAAACTTTGACGCTTGGAGGTGAGTTTTATTATTAGTTACTGTCTAAATTAATGTACTATTTCAGGCTCAAAGTGAGATATCGCAAACACGTTAATTTACCAATTCAAATATTGTGAAAGGCATTCAACGCATAGTTATCAGAATGTATGCCGTTTTATTTACACTTAGAATTATCATAGTGAGTTAAGTGTATCCAACATTTATATGTCGGCAGGTATAATGAACTGCATATGATTGAGTTTAAACATTATTTGCTTGGAAAACTTATTCACGGTAAAGAAAACAACTGGTTTTGTGCCACCATTTGCACATTTCGTTTAATTTATCATTGTTTTTACACGTATTTCGACGATTTATTACGCGCGTTTGTAGAATTTGTATGATAAAAAAGTTGATTAACTATAAAAAGTTTGCCATATTAAACGCAAAAAAGTTTTCCCGGAGTTTCAAAGCGGTTAAAACATTTACTGCGTGCAGTTTAATAAAAAAATCTCGAGTCTCGATCATTTTCATTTATATCTCTGGAACGGTTGCAGTTATCTGAATAATGATTGGAACTTTTTGGATAAAGGATCTGAATGGCTATCTTTCCTAATTAGTCTCTATCAAAAAATCTTAACTTCTAAAAAGCTAGAAGTAATTTTAAGGGCCTTCGAAGTTTGAGGGCGTTTATCTCAAAAGCAAATACAAATATCTGAATAGCCAATGGGACCTTTTCGATACAGCGTCTTCAGAACATTATTTGCATGAAAAAAATTTTTCAGAATTTAAAAAATAATATATAAATTAAATACCAATAATTATTAAAATAATTAAAATTATATATTTTGAAACTAGGGCTAAATTTGGTAAATAGATATAATTTTTGCTTTTAACTTTTTAGAGGTTATCCATTGATAGTGCGTAAGATAGTTTCAAAAAATATAATTTTTATTATTTTAATAATTATTGATATTTAATTTATATATTATTTTTTATTGAAATCTTGGCAACGTTGTTCTGGTAAACGTCAGATTTGACAAACCACATTAAATAAATATGAAAACATTGCCTCGAATGAGTGACGAAATTGTTGTTAACCTTTTTAATTACGGAAAAAGTGCATATTTTTGTTAACGCGTTTTGGTTTTTGTGCTCTTCTGCTCTTTGTGGCTTTATGTGTTTGTTTGTTTCTTCTTCCCCTGTCTGACGCGGGTAAACTATGTGAGTGTACGTAAATAGCTGCATGTTTATTTAGCAGGACAACAGTCAGCTTTAAGGTATAATTACTAACTAAATATTGTTTATATCATGTTTTCAATTGCGGACCCATGGAATATACCATATAAGGACCCGTAGCCAGTCTGAAAATCCAAATTATAATCGAGTTTTTTTTTTAAATTTCCTACAGTCGATTTTTATAATTTCCTTCACATTATTTGTTAAGTCGTTTATAATCCGTTTAAAATTGTTCTCCACTTTGGGTACTTAATAACAAGGCAAGGCCAAGTTAGTTGTGAGCCAAAACTAACACACACTATAAATTTTCCAGCAGAACCAGTTATTTAAATGATAATGTGTCGAGAACATATTCGGTATGGGACATTATACCTAATTCAGCGTCTGGTTATCGAACTTCCTCAAAATAAACGGCTCGATAGTTCTGTCGCTATAATGAAATTCAGAGGCTAGTCCCATTTAACTTCGTCAGGACAGGTCCAAAGGTGGCAATCAAACAATTCATTACCATTTTAGTAAGTACCGGGTTCTCGTTCTACAATGACGCCTTTTTCTAGTTAGATCCTTTTTGCTTGAAATTGCAATAAAATTTTTAAATTGCCCGAGTTCTCCAGCGTAACTGCCAAATAGAGTTATTCTATAGAAATGGTGTAGTTTACCGACTTGTCGACGGAGGTGTGTATCAATTATTAACTCGCCCACCTTATGAAGATGTAATTACACTAACAGAATTGGCAAACAATTTCAATATGTGCTATATGTGCTCTGTAGTAGCCAATAACATGTAAAATTCCAGCATTTCAGTATAATGGAAGTGGTGGCCAATGAGAAAAACAACCCCGCAAACAGTGAGAAAATAGCGAAAGTTTTACAGAAGTTCCTCGAGCCCAACTTTAAACTCAAAAATGATGTTTACATAAATTTGTTCCTAACTCATTTGGTTGGAAAGAACCCCGGTAAGTGGATTAATTTATTAATATTGGCGACGTCTAACTCACCAAAACGCTCATTCCAGATCTACAGAATCCACTAACAAAAGAACACAAACATGAGTTTTTTAAATGGTTAATAAACGCGTCCGATCTTTGGGACCAAGCTCAAGTAACACCTCCCAGTGTCATCGTGTCGTTTGCTTTGCACTTAGCCAGTCATTTATGTTTAGAAGAACAGATGTTTGTGGTCTTAAATAGCCGAAACGTGTTTGAAACTCTTGTGGGTAAGTTTCTCTAGCACTAAAACAAGGTCTTGTAGAATTTAATTCGCCTTCATAATTCAGCCATCTCTTTGGTTGCTTTGTAGTGCTTGATTAAACAATAGCTGCTCTTCAGCATTCAGCTTTAGTTGTAGTTCTAACTCCTATCCCAAACCGAACCATTTTTTAGGTATAGCTCAGACAAATTTCAATAAGGATGCGAGCGTCACTTTGGGCTATGTCACCATGCTATGTGCGTTTTTGGAGCACAAAAGTGGGTTGCAGTGGGTGCTGGCCACAACCCATTGGAGCGAAGTGGTTAGTTTGGGCAGGAATGCGCACACCATGTACATACGGAAAAAATCGTCAGTAGAAAGTGATTGATTAGTTTGTGGACTACAATTTAATAAGCTGATTTTAGGTATCAGTTTGTTGAAAAGTTGTTGGGAAAAACGATCTGTTTCAATCTGCAATTTTGCGGCAATTTAGTGGCAATGCTCATTAGGCCGCTGAGCGATGCTCTGAAGGCTTTGCCAATTTCAAAGTCCAGCCAACATACCTCGATTGAAAGCAGCACACTTTACGAATCTTTAAAGCCCAGTTTGGTGTTTATTTCCGAAGTAATTCATCACATTACGATCTTTTTCGAAGCTCATGATTTCACTCTTGCAGGTAATGGAAGCTCTAGTACGGGATATGCAGGGTGCAGTCTTGAACCTGTTCATAGCACTTAAATTGGGCGAATTAACCGCTAAACTGCATCTGCTGAGTCAAATCGAGGACTTCTCGTTTGAGCTGATAAAAATCCGGTGCATTTTGCTTTTTGCCAAAATTTGCAAAGAAGCAAAACCGATGAAACGAGCGGGCGCCACTCAAATAGCTCACGATTCCATCACGCTCTTCGACATGAAAACAATGTTTGATATCATACAGACTGAAATGGATAAAGGTGGCGCGTTTTTCATTGATTTTTCAAATAAATATCCAAAGCTATTATTTTGCAGATCACGTTAAGTGTGTAATAAGAATATGCCATTACGCGCACAATGTGCATTATAGTTTGGCCAAAAATATGCCGCTTTGCATCAGAAAAGGTGAACCTATCGAGTTCCAGAACCAAATGGTGCTGTTCCAAATCATGCCCATAATGGTGAGTTTTCTTAAGGAAGCTTGCCTGCCTTTTGCATTCTGGATGGTTTTTAGGTATTTTTCGGTAGCGTAGGAATAACCAAAGAGGTGATACTCTGCGACGTGTTTCGGCGGGAATTTATTCAAAAACTGGTCAAACTGAGCGCTATCAGGACAGTTGAGATATGTGAGTTTTCGTAGTTGTAACGCAAGAAGAAACCAAAAGTGCATCTTTAAAGCACTAAAAATACATCCACACTATTGCAAAGAAATAATAAACTATGATACAGGTTTTAGGTGGAAACAACGCCTTTTGGGAAAGCAAGATCTGATCGACGACATGACTTTCGGCCTACAGTACATGGTGAAAACTAAAAAGCTACTCAATAAAGAGCGAGCCACCATATTTTTTCAGCCGTTAGTGTACGCCTTTAAGGACACTTTGAGCTTCTTGGAACCCCATAGTGGATACATTCGGATAGATGGACATATGAAGCCCAGGTGAGTGATGTAGCGCTCGACAATCTCTTTTTTGCTGTCCTCAACTTTTATGCCGAAATACACCGCGAAATTAATCCGGTGTCGAAAGCACCGATTGTGTGCGACTCAGGCACGCGATCCATAAACCGAATATATATTTTTTTCAATTGTTATAATAGTAAATTCTCTTTTTAGTTTTGTTAATTTTGTAAAAACCCTAATCGAAACCATCATCGATCTGGTACAGAGTTTCGACCTAACGTGGAAGGACAGCATCGAAACCATATCAGTACTGAGTCTTGCCTGTGAGTTTTTAGGATTCGCCCATTTGGAGAAAAAGGTTGATTGTTTTTCCTCGTATGAAGCAATTTATTTACGCTGACCTATTGTTTTTCAGCTTGTGGTGTCCGGGTTGAGACTTCTGAACCTGGCGGTGTCGAAATACATGGCGCCCGATATGGTGCTACTCTTGGACAGTACTAAGACTCTTTGATCTCGAATACCGGAACCCTTTTGTACGCCAAATGCTTGGAGACTGATTGGGAAATTCGGGATACCGCCTTGGAAAATATCTACACTTTGTCGATGAACGCCAATACAAGTGAGGGGCTTAATTTGTTTGTTGATCCACGCTCAACCCGAAGTGTTTCTTTCAGAGTTTCCTTCATATACCAACATTATAGTCGATGCTGGTCTTCCGAAGTTTGTCTTCCAAATGGCACTAAACGACGGGGAATATTACGTGAGAGGGACGGCGTTTCGATGCCTTCATCAACTGATTCAAATTCAAGCTGTGTGGGATGTTTTTATGGCTACTGATCGGTTTCTGGTAAGGAACAAAAACTACCGACAGTCAGTTTAATAATTATTTGGAATTTTTCAGGAGAAAATTCTCAACGTATTCGAACATGAAACTGAGGGGGTTGTGCGCAAGGAAGCTGTGATGCTGATTTCGATAATCAACAAGTTTCAACAATTTCCCGAGGAACTCCTACCAAGGTAAACAAACATCTGAGCGACTTAAAACAAGGCTAAAGCTTACGATTAAAAACAATTAATGTGTAATTAGATCATGAAAAGTTTCCGATCAATTAACCAGTAATTGGGCGAAAAAAGCTCGTCGTTTTATATTATTTATATAAATTAACTTGAAAAAATGTGTGCCATTGAAATGTTTTTTCCATTAGGGTTTATGACGTAATGACTCACGCAGTTACAGGAGATTTACATTGGGAAGTCAAATATAACGCTTTAGACTTCTGGTTTGATGTCTTCGAAGTACACTTAAATAACCAGGGTAAGTTTACAACTTTACTATCTAGTGAAAAAAACAGATTCAAATGAACATTTTGCTTGCATTGAACAATTGATTTATTCATTCAGGTATGATTGATCGCGTTTTTCCCGATGTTACCTTTTCAAAAGAACAACGCAAGATTGTTACTCTGAATGAAACGGAGATTCGAAGGCGCCTTATCAAAGCCTTAAACCAGCTCAGTCACACCGGTTGTTTGTATGTGCTAAAAACAGCATGTTTGGACGATTGCGACGTTCAAGTGTCGAAAAAAGCGACAACGGCTGTGTCGCAGATAATCAAACTGCTGAAAATGTACCAAGTAAGCAAACCGATGTTCTTCTGAGGCTTTTTGTTCTTATAAGTACTTGTGGCAGGTGCCTTGTGATCACATAGACATGAGCGAACCTCCTAGTCCGTGTGTTCAGACCAATAACGTCACTGCTCCTAGTCCAAGTTCCCCTAGTTGTTCAATCCCCAGTCCGGAAATGAATGCGGTCAGTCCGAAGTCTGCAAGCGCGTTTAGTCCACAGGTGAGATTTTTAGTGGTCAATGATTTGTTGAAAGTTTAAGATTTTCTTATTCACAGGTTCCACCAACCTCCTTAAACGAGTCATTAAGCCCATATTCTTATCCAATTAGTTCGCCTATCAGTATTGAACAACCGCTCCCAGTTAGTGTTTCCCCTTGTCCAGACTACAATCCTGCTTCCTCAACTTTTCCTGTTGAATTTGGCATGGACTATGTCGAGTCAACACTGAATGATCAGATGGTTGCAATTAATCATCAAACCCACAATATTATCCCGGAGAAAGATGTGGATTTCACAAGGGACTCGAATTTTGATCCTCAGCGAGTCGAATTGATAATGGACGATTTATTGAATTCGTCCGATTTGACTTTTTTGCACAAGATTTACAGTCCCAATGATCAAGTAAATTGAAATAGAATAGTTTTGAGCAAAGCAGAGAACATTTTTGTGTTTTCAGGTGGAAAACAACTCCTGTCGAATGCAAACTAAGATGTATTTAGCACCGTCGGAATTTCTCACATTTGTATACCATGCAGACACGAATTTTAAGGAAAAAACACAGTGGCTTAGCAGTCTCGACGAATTCGATTCGCTTTTAGATGATATCCTCAAAGAATACAATGTGGTGCCTGATGTTAACAGCATGGATTGCTATTAGTTAAGTTTAGAATAAATATAATTTGAGATTGGCTTTGGCCAACATAAAGGTAAGAAAGAATACAAATTAGATTAGTGTCTACAATAGTTCGAACAAATAGAATACAGGGTAATTACCATTTATAATTTTTGTATTGTAGTGGATTTTTCGGTAGTATTTGCTCGATCTAGAATAGTTCTGAGGAAAGATAGAGAATTAATATTCGAGTGCTTTATTGCAAAACTACCATATGTGTTATAATGCTCGCTATCTTGCAGGGTGTTTAGATTTCAACAGCAATTTCGTCAAATTAAAGCTGATGCAATGAGTCAACAGCTGTTTTTTGCCAAATTGACTGTTGGACTATGAAATAAAGCACCTTGCAGTCATGACTAATAAGACTAGTGTTCTTTTCCTCGATTGTTCATACATTGCAATAAAAATATTGTTGGTTTCCAATACTACTATTGATGGCCCAATCCAATGGCGGAAATTAATGATTCCACTGAAGATCTTTGTGAGCTAGTTTAATACAAATAAGGAATCCTTACAACATTAACTGGACTGACTAAACCACTACCAATATACGAATGTTGCTTATGCTTCATAGCCGTCAGGGAGGGCGTTTACCTTGGGGTTATGGACAAAACTGTGGTTGCCATCGCCCCAAGGGAACCTCTTGGTACGTATTGCCAGATATTCGTATTTGACGAACTTCTTCTCATGTGGATGTTTGGCATGATCTTGATGAACCAGGTAGCAGTTTACCGCACACAAAATGATCGAAGGCAATGCGACAAAGATCGTAAGTCTCTTCCATGGTTTGTAGCCCCCTGAAATTCATAATGAACCTCTGCAGGCTAAATAATATTTGGGTTCTTTATTAAGGGAAATTGTTTGGAAGAAGTTAGCTGATCAAACAAGGAACGCCTCGAGAAGAGGATGAGGTGCTGCGGCCCTCAAACGATGGAAGGACTTGAGGATTGTGAGTTTTTTGAGGTGTCGTTATGTAACCTGCCAAATCTTAGAGGACTTACCCTCATGGATGCCAGACACTGCTGAATGTCCCTCGACTTGAGCAGCCCGCTGTGCAGAGGTTTGGAGGAACCTCCTCACTGCCTGATTCAGGACTGCGGCCATATTTTTCTAAATCAGATTATCCGATGATATTCCTCAAAATATCTACAGAAGTTTCACACTGTACAGGTTTGTCACTGTTCACTGTCAATGTTGATGCTCAACGAACAGCGACAGTTCTTCTCACTTGCTCATACGGAATTATAGAAAGAAAACCTGATTCATAAATTTTGGGATGATGACTTTGAAAGAAGAAGATAGAATGAATAACCTCCTAAGGCCAGTTCAGGCCTAACCTATCTAATGAAATCATCAAAATAAAATGATTAAATTAAAACAGTGTTTGTCCTTATGCTTAAATTGCTTGAAACACAGCTACATACGTCGCATGTAAGTAAATCCATTTTAAATTTTCAACCCCAATTCTCAATACTTAATGCTTCATCAGGCCGCAAACTAGAGCTTTTTCATCACAAAAAGGGGCTATTGATTACAATGATACCCCAATAAAATACTCGACCAGCAAGGCAAAAGACTGGAAAGCGGAAGTGTCCCGAATAGGCGCCGAGGACACGAGACCGTGGTTTGAGCCCTACGTAATTCTGGTCAGCTTTACAGCTTTTCTCTTGTACTTTTGCGTGATACGTGAAGAGAATGACGTAGACAAAGAGTTGGACCGGACCTTGTACTCTAGAATAGAAGGTTTAGAGGAACTACAGCTAAGAATGTCACTGAAATACAATATAGATAATGGTCTAGAAACAAAAGACATCGTCAAGAGGCTGAATGAGATTGAAAAAGAAAAAAACAAGGAAATAGAGAGATAAACACCAATAGATTACTGTAGTAATATGTGCTTTTTTGTATGGTGAATCTGAGTGTCGAGCTAGTTCGAAGTCAGATAAAAAATAGCCCTTTTTACGCTGGCTGAACGAAATAAATCACAAGACATTTTTTCCGATTTCCATGTCTAATGTCTCCATTAAACGTTCTTACTCCTATCCTCACAAATTAGCTTTCAGTTATGCAAAAATCTGCTATAGTTTTTATATGTATTACTGTGCTTAGTAAGTAGATTTATTTTGAAAATTCATCAATGTTGAGCCTATTTTGTCTGTTTTTCGAGTAAAAATGTATTTCTTCTATAAATGACATAATTTGCGTTTAAAATAATCAAAATAATTTAATTAAAATTCGCCAAACAAATCCTCAGTATCGAATTGAACTTTTTTACTGAACATTCATTGTTGTTAACTCTCACATGGAGTGGAGTTAACTCTCACAGCTGTGTGCTGGAAACGCACAAATCGAACATAACGTGACTTGACGGGTTCGTCCTGCCTCGTTCTGGCTGGTCCTTGCACCGATCCGGGCGGGGGCGGATGGATTTGGTCATCTAGTTGAAACTGCCGGCGGTTAACGCCACGGCTGACAGTATCAAACTTAAAGGTCGAAGCAAAAGGGGTTTTTGGCTTCCCTTCAGGAAGACCTTTTTTCCTTAATGAATGCCCCTCGAATAAAACCAAAACCGCCACTTCAAGACTATCTCCGGACGTTGTCGTGCGTATGGCTAGCTCGGGAATGTCCATGTTAGGGCACTGCCCAGGTAATGGACGATTTAGAGCGCCTATTTAGATCATGGGCAAAGAGCAACCGGCCGAACATCTGGCTAGACATGGGAGTTATGTTTTTTAACTTTGTTTGTGAATTTTATTAATGGGAATTTCAATGTATTCCTGGGTTTCAGTCAATTTTATTGTTTATTATTTAAAATGTTACAAATACGTTTCGGTGTTTTTATCCACCATCATCAGTTTGTATGTCTAGATGTTTCTACCTTTACATTGGGTTGGACATTTTGTCAACCAACAAAACCAAAGTAAACAACCAAATGTAAAGGTAGAAACATCTAGACATACAAACTGATGATGGTGGATAAAAACACCGAAACGTATTTGTAACATTTTAAATAATAAACAATAAAATTGACTGAAACCCAGGAATACATTGAAATTCCCATTAATAAAATTCACAAAGTTAAAAAACATAACTCCCATGTCTAGCCAGATGTTCGGCCGGTTGCTCTTTGCCCATGATCTAAATAGGCGCGCTAAGTCGTCCATTACCTGGGCAGTGCCCTAACATGGACATTCCCGAGCTAGCCATACGCACGACAACGTCAGGAGATAGTCTTGAAGTGGCGGTTTTGGTTTTATTCGAGGGGCATTCATCAAGGAAAAAAGGTCTTCCTGAAGGGAAGCCAAAAACCCCTTTTGCTTCGACCTTTAAGTTTGATACTGTCAGCCGTGGCGTTAACCGCCGGCAGTTTCAACTAGATGACCAAATCCATCCGCCCCCGCCCCGATCGGTGCCCCCTTCGGATTGGGATCCGAAGAATTGCCCCACATCACCATAGAAGAAATACAAATAACACTATCACAAATGAAGAACAGGAGAGCACCAGGAGATGAGGGTGTTGCAAGTGAAATGATGAAGCTGGGCGGAACTGCAACAATTGAGTTTATTAAAATCCTCCTCAACAAATGCCTGGCACAATGTTTATTCCAGAAACACGGCAGAACGCTCAGGTGATTCTATTACACAAAAAAGAAGATAAGCTAAAAATAGAAAATTACCGAGCGATAAGTCCACTTCCACATCTATACAAATTGCTTACTTGCATACCTTGTTTAGTCTTACCAAGAAATTAGGTGACTACCAACCTCCTGAATAGGCTGGATTCCATAAAGGCGTTCGACTCCGTAGAACTATGGGCTGTCCTGAACTTAATAAGCTTAACTTAAACTGAAACTAAAGACACTGAAACGTATTTGTAACATTTTAAATAATAAACAATAAAATTGACTGAAACCCAGGAATACATTGAAATTCCCATTAATAAAATTCACAAAGTTAAAAAACATAACTCCCATGTCTAGCCAGATGTTCGGCCGGTTGCTCTTTGCCCATGATCTAAATAGGCGCGCTAAGTCGTCCATTACCTGGGCAGTGCCCTAACATGGACATTCCCGAGCTAGCCATACGCACGACAACGTCAGGAGATAGTCTTGAAGTGGCGGTTTTGGTTTTATTCGAGGGGCATTCATCAAGGAAAAAAGGTCTTCCTGAAGGGAAGCCAAAAACCCCTTTTGCTTCGACCTTTAAGTTTGATACTGTCAGCCGT
Source organism: Dendroctonus valens (assembly GCA_024550625.1). Lineage (NCBI taxonomy): Eukaryota > Metazoa > Arthropoda > Insecta > Coleoptera > Curculionidae > Dendroctonus > Dendroctonus valens. The sequence goes on along the minus strand of JAJTJO010000002.1, from coordinate 1,777,367 downwards.
GGCGTTAACCGCCGGCAGTTTCAACTAGATGACCAAATCCATCCGCCCCCGCCCCGATCGGTGCCCCCTTCGGATTGGGATCCGAAGAATTGCCCCACATCACCATAGAAGAAATACAAATAACACTATCACAAATGAAGAACAGGAGAGCACCAGGAGATGAGGGTGTTGCAAGTGAAATGATGAAGCTGGGCGGAACTGCAACAATTGAGTTTATTAAAATCCTCCTCAACAAATGCCTGGCACAATGTTTATTCCAGAAACACGGCAGAACGCTCAGGTGATTCTATTACACAAAAAAGAAGATAAGCTAAAAATAGAAAATTACCGAGCGATAAGTCCACTTCCACATCTATACAAATTGCTTACTTGCATACCTTGTTTAGTCTTACCAAGAAATTAGGTGACTACCAACCTCCTGAATAGGCTGGATTCCATAAAGGCGTTCGACTCCGTAGAACTATGGGCTGTCCTGAACTTAATAAGCTTAACTTAAACTGAAACTAAAGACACTGAAACGTATTTGTAACATTTTAAATAATAAACAATAAAATTGACTGAAACCCAGGAATACATTGAAATTCCCATTAATAAAATTCACAAAGTTAAAAAACATAACTCCCATGTCTAGCCAGATATTCGGCCGGTTGCTCTTTGCCCATGATCTAAATAGGCGCGCTAAGTCGTCCATTACCTGGGCAGTGCCCTAACATGGACATTCCCGAGCTAGCCATACGCACGACAACGTCAGGAGATAGTCTTGAAGTGGCGGTTTTGGTTTTATTCGAGGGGCATTCATCAAGGAAAAAAGGTCTTCCTGAAGGGAAGCCAAAAACCCCTTTTGCTTCGACCTTTAAGTTTGATACTGTCAGCCGTGGCGTTAACCGCCGGCAGTTTCAACTAGATGACCAAATCCATCCGCCCCCGCCCCGATCGGTGCCCCCTTCGGATTGGGGATCCGAAGAATTGCCCCACATCACCATAGAAGAAATACAAATAACACTATCACAAATGAAGAACAGGAGAGCACCAGGAGATGAGGGTGTTGCAAGTGAAATGATGAAGCTGGGCGGAACTGCAACAATTGAGTTTATTAAAATCCTCCTCAACAAATGCCTGGCACAATGTTTATTCCAGAAACACGGCAGAACGCTCAGGTGATTCTATTACACAAAAAAGAAGATAAGCTAAAAATAGAAAATTACCGAGCGATAAGTCCACTTCCACATCTATACAAATTGCTTACTTGCATACCTTGTTTAGTCTTACCAAGAAATTAGGTGACTACCAACCTCCTGAATAGGCTGGATTCCATAAAGGCGTTCGACTCCGTAGAACTATGGGCTGTCCTGAACTTAATAAGCTTAACTTAAACTGAAACTAAAGACACTGAAACGTATTTGTAACATTTTAAATAATAAACAATAAAATTGACTGAAACCCAGGAATACATTGAAATTCCCATTAATAAAATTCACAAAGTTAAAAAACATAACTCCCATGTCTAGCCAGATATTCGGCCGGTTGCTCTTTGCCCATGATCTAAATAGGCGCGCTAAGTCGTCCATTACCTGGGCAGTGCCCTAACATGGACATTCCCGAGCTAGCCATACGCACGACAACGTCAGGAGATAGTCTTGAAGTGGCGGTTTTGGTTTTATTCGAGGGGCATTCATCAAGGAAAAAAGGTCTTCCTGAAGGGAAGCCAAAAACCCCTTTTGCTTCGACCTTTAAGTTTGATACTGTCAGCCGTGGCGTTAACCGCCGGCAGTTTCAACTAGATGACCAAATCCATCCGCCCCCGCCCCGATCGGTGCCCCCTTCGGATTGGGGTCCGAAGAATTGCCCCACATCACCATAGAAGAAATACAAATAACACTATCACAAATGAAGAACAGGAGAGCACCAGGAGATGAGGGTGTTGCAAGTGAAATGATGAAGCTGGGCGGAACTGCAACAATTGAGTTTATTAAAATCCTCCTCAACAAATGCCTGGCACAATGTTTATTCCAGAAACACGGCAGAACGCTCAGGTGATTCTATTACACAAAAAAGAAGATAAGCTAAAAATAGAAAATTACCGACCGATAAGTCCACTTCCACATCTATACAAATTGCTTACTTGCATACCTTGTTTAGTCTTACCAAGAAATTAGGTGACTACCAACCTCCTGAATAGGCTGGATTCCATAAAGGCGTTCGACTCCGTAGAACTATGGGCTGTCCTGAACTTAATAAGCTTAACTTAAACTGAAACGTATTGGTAACATTTTAAATAATAAACAATAAAATTGACTGAAACCCAGGAATACATTGGAATGAATTAAAGTACAGTCAGGAAAATATACGAAATTAATGGGAATGTTCAATAAATTTTTATCTATCTATCTATCTCACAGCTTGTAAAAGTCCATACGAATTTTCCAAGCGGTTTTGCCAATATCAGAAAATATCGCTCTTTCATTAAAACTCGAACACCCTGCAGAGAATAATGCATTTCCAAGATTTACACAATGAGGCCATTATTTTCTTCTGAAAATCCCCGAACAACCTACATCGAAAATGGGTCCCATTTTACTAATCTGTAAATACTTTAAAACGGTACGTTCACTTACAAATATATTTACTTTTCTACAAAAAGGTTCATTCGTATTTTACTGTACTAGAAACCAACACACTTTAAGTTCGAATAAGTCGAATAAATTTGCTTATAAAGTCCAATTATATAAAAAAAAATGACAGCATGTAAAAATTGATATACAATCAAATGGTTATACAAATTAAACAAATTGTTGTTTAAATGTCAATGTTCATCATCCTAATGTGTTATGTAATTCATAAGTACGAAATCGAGATTGAAAACAAAACATATTTAATTTGTTCACAACTAAACGACGTTCAGTAAACGGTGCTTAGTAAGGAAATTATGGGCCTAACTGGGGAAAAACTAACCTAAACTAACACTGGCTAAAAGCTAAAAAAAAACACCAGAGCTCTATTCAACTGGTAATTTACCACTATAGGACTATAAGTAAAATATGCATCTTCATGCATATTTCATCAGATGAGCAAGAAAAAAATTTCAAATATGTTCAATTATTTTTATGCGGATCTTGCACAACTTTTGAAAAAATCATCAATTTCTCACCGTTCGCTCGTTAATCAATTGTCAACGCTACAAAATTGCGTCTTGCTTACATATAAGTGAATGAATAAAAAAAGGCCATTTGGAAGTATGTACAAAAAAATGTGTAAAGAAATATTTCCTTGGCCACCACAAACCTTTATCGCGAAATAGTAGCCACTAAGATTGAACCAACATATACACATAGTCCCAAATCCTATACAATATCCATTTCATTCATTTAACAAAAGCTTCGGGCGGAACTTTTCCTTGGCTGAAGAGGTTTTGAAAAATAGCACACGCACGATTATAGTCCCATTCGTTTCCATCCAAACACCTGAAAGGTCAATTCAATTTACATTTATATGGTATTTGAAAAGAAGCTGTAGACTTACTTGATGGACCATTCCAAGTTCATTCCAGTTTTGAGAGCTAATTGGTTCACCATCTCTTGTCTAGCCCCATTATCGACAATAGGTGATGCAACCGCATGATTGAGCGGAGAAGCATCTGGTGTGGATGGAGGCGCAGCCGTACCCGATGCTGGTAGAGGAAGCGAAGGGGTTTTAAAGGCTTCCTGAAAAACATTCAAATAACATTTCGAGAAGTTTAAGGGAGTGATTTTACTACCTTGGCTTGATCTGGAGTGGCATTTGTGATATGATACTCTTCATTAGCTATACAAAAGCCAGATCCCACAGGAACAATCACTATCGTTCTAAAGAAGAACCTGGTAGGCGGTATTTTGTGGCCGGTGTTCAGTTCCTTGAAAATGCCTGATATGCTCAAGCACAACATTTGAGGCTAAAAGAAAAGCTGCGTTTACCACAAGTTTTTTAATAGATTAAATTGTTGAAAACTTACTGTGAATAAAGTGAGATCAACAGTAAAACTTTGGATATCGTGCTTAGTGTCGGGCATATCTTGCAAGAAGGAGACGATACTAAGTTGTCCTTGCTTCAGCAGTTTACACCTCCGATCGATATCCAGAACTTTAAAAACATTCCGGTTTTCTGTTTGGTACCAGTTGAGCCATGAGACGTTTTTATCCTTTCCCAACCCATAAGGGTACGCAGATGTGAACGAAAACATGGCGTTTTCATGATAAGCCGCTAACAGAGGCTGTCTGTTTTTAGTGTCGTATATTAGGAAATACTGCTCTAAAAATTGCTTCACAATCGCTTCGCCTTCAGTATTGCACAGGAACGTCTGCTGTGGATCTGGTAGATTAGTTTCCTGGGCGATATCGAAGCCTATTGGAGGTGGCAAATCTATTCCGTCCTAAAGTGGGATTTATTTTTAATATGTAAACCTCACTATAAACAATTGTTACTTACCAGCTTCATGCACTTGGGAAATTTCCTACGCACCTCACTGTATAACAAGAGAAAAGTCGGAGCCGGATTATTACAAGGATCCTGTAACACTCGCTCAAAGTATCGAAGTACAAAGGCAAACTACACTCAGATCAAAAGCATGCAGTGATCAAAAGCATGCAGTTATTTCACTTTAATACACAATTTGCATTGTTTTCAGTTGTTTCTTTGATTAAAGCGTTTTCCAGTTGAAGTGCTTAAACCCGCCTTTATAATCAATTAGGCTATTTAATAATCGTGTCTTAAAGCAAATAGATAAACTGTAAAACCGGAAAATATTTTTAATATCTTGCAAATATCTCAATATGAGCATCAAGTCCCACATTGGCGCAGTTTAAACACTTCAATCCGAAGAAATTACTTCATTCGCTGATTACAATATTGATTTAGAATTTAATCAAAAAATTGTCCTGATTTGACCGACAAAACCTAGACGCAATTTGGACTTATTTGAAAAAAAAATCGATACTTTCCATTAAAGTATGTATCCTAGAAAAAGTTCCTTCCAACCGAATTTCAATAATAAATTCTCAAAATAGAGGCATCCTTGGCTGAAACTGTTTGCTTTTGCTTCGTGCTTTAATCCAAATCTCCAATCAAATAATTTGGTTTCGTAGTCGAACAATCAAAATTGAAAAATTAACTTATTTCAAGTATTTTTTTTGTTTTTTTCTGTTTTATAAACAAATGCAAACTGTATTAAAAAATTACTATTAAACCTGTTTTTTTTTCAAAGCTCCAATTGTCAATTAAAACACGATCTATGAAACCGAATGAAAAACCGAATGAAAAAACAAATGAAAAATCTGACAAATTGAAAAAACAAATCTAATTTCCTATAGATTTCCTAGTTCTCCACTTTATTTCGACAATTAAACCTGCTACTGACTCTCTTCACTCCAAACACAGAGCCTTCAAGGCCTGCTAAGGAGATTTTCAGTCAGCTTGCATCTCACCGTTATGAGAACCGTCTTTGAGTTGAACGAATCTCAGGTGAGGCCTGCAAGGCCGGTTTTCATCATTTGTCTACTAAAAGCTTGGACTAGTACGTCGATAGCAACCAGAAATAAATATATATATAAAAGTGAGCGAATTATGTAAAAATGCGGAAAAACATGTTTTAAAAGACGCACTGGAGCCTCACTGCTACTTAAAAATTATATGTATTTAGTGTATTTATGCGGAAGCTCTAGATTTGATCAGTTTTGAGGAAATAGAACGACACCAAATCATCTGACTGATCATCAAATTTCTAAAGTTCATTGAACTATTTTAGAATGAAACACAATTTCAGCCAATACGCCCAAATTGTGAGCAATTAGCTAAATTACATAGTGATAAAATTGCTGTAGGTTTTGTAAGCCCTCAATGCATTTGTACTCTTTTCACAATGCTAAATTGTTCCATCTCAACAATGTACCGAAACTATCGGGGTGTTGTTTCTGCTCACTAGCAAAAGTTAATTCTGAAGTCACATATCAATCACTACTGTGGAAAAGGGTCAAAAAACCTGAAATTCATACCTGATATAGGAATTCTGGTCCTTATACTTATCACACAGTGGATTTCCATCCAGAAACAAGTCGACAATGGGCAAGCCCGCGAAAGCATCCAATTGCATTATGTCCCTGATCTGGTAAAGAGAAAATTTTAATTTAACCCGCTGCAAATCCTCTATGCTGGCTACTTACTTTGTTATTAGATAAATGTAAAATTTTGATATGCGGAAACCTTTTCGCCACTCTCTTCAGAAAACCAAACACTGCAAGCTTGTTATCATTTAGACAAATGGCCTCTACGAACGGTATGTTGGCCTCAATTATCTCTAGTACAGCAATGAAAACAAAGGGCTTGAAGAGGGCGCAGAAACTATCCTGCAATATAAAACTGGCATAAAAACCATTTAAAAAAAAATGTTTGATTACGCACTTGCAAATCAGGATCAGCATGGAATTTTGTAAGGTCCAAGGCTTTGGTGACGGCATTGTATCTTCTGGCCATAGCAACTTTCATTTTTTCCTTAATTTCCGGAGTTAAGTCGACATGAGGGGTGCCGGGATGGACGCGAATCAACATTTTAAAACCACTGGGCAACTGGAATTTTCTGTCCAACGATAGAAGCTTTTCAGCTACTTTGTATTCATCCACGTAAAACATTACAGAAGGTCCGGCCGATTGCCACTGTAAAAAAAACATTTTTTACTCATGCACTCGATTATAACTTCATCATACTTACTGCCACGGGACAAAGAGGCAGTGGCTGTATTTTTTCCAGCAGGAACTTCAAGAGAAAACTCTTCTCATATTTATCTCCGTAGGGAATCTAAAAAAGATATGTATTTATTTAAAATAAGGGTATTTAAGATAACAGAGCCCGTGGGCTTACCATGACTCTGTACCATCCTATGGGGCTTAACAGCAATCTTCTCATTTCCATGGAATTCGGCGAGGATTGTCTGCCTCCTCTGCCTCGTTTTCCCCTTCGGTGGTTCTTCACAAATCCCCCACCGGCCCCACCAACGTTCATATCAATATCCTCTTCCTCCAGGTGCGACCTGAGAGCACTCGCATAATCCTTGTTTCTGTATTTGTCACCAGGGCGGTTACGGCCAGGTTTAAAAGACACTCGACGATCACCACCGCGATGTTCAACACAGTAAAATTCACTTTCTGGAATTAAAGTTGTCGCTGTTTTACACAGGGGTGATTTGCCAAAATATGTAGGGTAATTTATTAAAAAACTATTAGACTTTTGAAGCAGGCAACATATTGGAAATCGGTCCGTTATGGTTTTCAGGAAAAAAACTTCTGAAGAAGAAAATCAGATTCCGAAACAAAAATCCGTACCAAAGGTCTGAAAGTGCCGTTTTAATTGCCCAACTTTTTTCCCATTGAACCAACTGCGCCTCATTTACGGTTTCCGATATCCCCATCGGTCTTTTTTATCTTGGGCACAGCGTATAATGTACTGACACCAATGGAGTCAGGTTTCGTGAGTTAAAAAGTTATGAAGAAAAACAGAAACATTTAAGAATAGTTAAGAAGCATTTACAGTAGGGACCCGGACCGGAACCGATATGGATCCAAAACCGGAACCGTTTCTTATTTTGGATCGGAACCGAAACAGAGCCCATAATATTAAGACATTGTCAGGTGCTAAACCGGAATCGGTATTTTTCGGTCCTGCTTGTAACGTTTGAAAGAAATTACTGTAAATTTTACAAAGGAATGAAAATAATCATTTACCCTCCTGCAAATGAATATAAAAATACTTTTCTATGTTCTGGTGAGCCGCAGTGTAACTCTTAATGTGCCGACAAAGGGTCGGCACTTCTTTTAGTTAGTTCCTGCAATCGTTTTAATAGTCGGCGCCGCAACGCCGTCAAAGGGAGAAAATATAAGGGTTATTCTTTGCGGCTAGTTGTCCCAAATGACAAGATCTTGTATAAATCATAAAATAACAATTTTTTGGTATAAGGTAGTTTTAGAGGACAATCAAGTAGAATGAGCAAAAGCACATTTAAAATAGTTATGGACTTAGACTGATGTTCTTTAAAGAGTGCAATTTTTCTAATTCTAAATCTGACCCTGACCAACGCGATATGGAAACGGAATCATCTAGTTCTTCATCAAGCGATGAAATGGAAGCCTTTTTGAGACCTAAAGATTCAGAGCTTAAATTTTTAAAAGTAATTAATCAGCACGCATTTTCCTCACAAGGTTCATTTGTAGTCCTTAACTCATTCCAATATATTCCTGGGTTTCAGTCAATTTTACTGTTTATTATTTAAAATGTTACAAAAACGTTTCGGTGTCTTTCTCCACCATAATCAGTTTGTCTAAAATATACATTTACAATCATCATCAATTAAATAAAAAACTCTAACCAAATTTCACACATTAAAATACAATTACATACATATTAAAAAGTATATTAAGAACATTGGCTTTCAGGTGATGAGTCAGGACAAACATATCCGGGAAAAGACTCATCACCTGAAAGCCAATGTTCTTAATATACTTTTTAATATGTATGTAATTGTATTTTAATGTGTGAAATTTGGTTAGAGTTTTTTATTTAATTGATGATGATTGTAAATGTATATTTTAGACAAACTGATGATGGTGGAGAAAGACACCGAAACGTTTTTGTAACATTTTAAATAATAAACAGTAAAATTGACTGAAACCCAGGAATAAATTGGAATGAATTAAAGTACAGTCAGGAAAATATGAGAAACGAAGTAGCCCTTAACAAAATTGAAAATGTTTTAAATTCCTATCAAGTGGAACAAAGCCGCATACGCTTACCGAAAAATGAAACGATTTTTGATTTCTGGAAGAAAAAGAATGAGCTTAATCCCGAGTTATACATGCTTGCTCAAGTATTGTTAAGCGTACCGGCAACTCAAGTTAGTGTTGAGAGGTTATTCGCAGGACTCAAATTTTTGTTGCCGCCTTCGAGGTCAATATCAAAGAAAATATTTTAGAGGAACAATTATTTGTGAGGACCAACCGACTTTTCATTCGTAAAAAACAAACACCGTCGTTTATACACTATTAAAATTATTTTTTAAGTTGAATTATTTTAGTTCTTCGATCATCAACAACGAAACATTTGAAATTGGAATTTTGGACAAAAGCAACTGCTCAGAAGATGGTGCAGAGTGTGAAGACATGAACCATGAAGAACAATCTTTAAACGGAAATAAGAGTGAAAGAAGAACGCGCTAAAGCCAGAAAATTCATTACCAAATTACTTTTCAAAAATACAACTATTAAAGTAATTTTTGTATCTAATATTGTCTGGGGTTGCTAGTCCTCCTACCCCCTACCATACAACCAGCCGAAGTACTGTATGAAGCAGTGAATCGTTTGCTCATCTTTTATCTTGTATAATACAACAAGCAAGGAAAAAGGTCGTGAGATTCCTAATTAGAGTAGCCTTTATCTTTGTCCTCGTTTGTTGTTATTTATTTCATTCCAATATATTCCTGGGTTTCAGTCAATTTTACTGTTTATTATTTAAAATGTCACAAAAACGTTTCGGTGTCTTTCTCCACCATCATCAGTTTGTGTGTATAGTTCCCAACATGGCAAACACTCAACTCTACTTGTTGTTATTTATAGATTTTGGATCCGAAAAAAAACCGGAACCGGAACGGAAATTATTTTCTAAACCGGAACCGAAATTTTGCCTTGCGCCGAAACCGGAACGGAATAGTTATTTCGTTTCTGACCGGGTCCTTGCTTTTAAGAACGGACAAGCGATTATGAAACCGCTGTATTGTGTTGACCCTGTATTGTGTTGTTGCTGGCAACGTTGTATACCTTAAGGGAACAATCAACTGCAACGATACAAAAGAGAAAACTCGACCTTGAGGATTCCTTAAACTGCGTTTCCATTCATTTACCAAATCTCAATTGTAGGAAAAACCAAAGACATTACTATTTAGAGTAAACCCATTTTATCAAAAGAGATAGACTTTCGAGGCCATTCCTTGAAACAAGTGGGTTTTTAGGCCGTCGTTCGGTAGAATTTCTTCTTGACGTTTCGCAAGCACGTGTGGCTTGCATCTTCAGAAGTGGTTTGCTTGAACGCTTACACTGTTCTGATGAAGAGCGTTCAAGCAAACCACTTCTGAAGATGCAAGCCGCACGTGCTTCCGAAACGTCAGGAAGAAATTCTACCGAACGACGGCCTAAAAACCCGAAAAACCCACTTGTTTCAAGGAATGGCCTCGAAAGTCTATCTCTTTTGATAAGGGGTAGAGGTAGAATTTTATAGAGGTGGGTTTTTCGGGTTTTTAGGCCGAAAGCGTTCAAGCAAACCACTTCTGAAGATGCAAGCCACACGTGCTTGCGAAACGTCAAGAAGAAATTCTACCGAACGACGGTCTAAAATCCCGAAAAACCCACTTGTTTCAAGGAATGGCCTCGAAAGTCTATCTCTTTTGATAAGGGGTAGAGGTAGAATTTTATAGAGGTGGGTTTTTCGGGTTTTTAGGCCGAAAGCGTTCAAGCAAACCACTTCTGAAGATGCAAGCCACACGTGCTTGCGAAACGTCAAGAAGAAATTCTACCGAACGACGGCCTAAAAACCCGAAAAACCCACTTGTTTCAAGGAATGGCCTCGAAAGTCTATCTCTTTTGATAAGGGGTAGAGGTAGAATTTTATAGAGGTGGGTTTTTCGGGTTTTTAGGCCGAAAGCGTTCAAGCAAACCACTTCTGAAGATGCAAGCCGCACGTGGTTGCGAAACGTCAAGAAGAAATTCTACCGAACGACGGCCTAAAAACCCGAAAAACCCACTTGTTTAAACCCATTTTGTTAGTATGGGAACAATCCACATTGTAAGCAACGGCTTTAAATATAAACGCTAGAGCTACGTTCGCAAACTATTAGCAAGTATTTTCTGCCAATATTTACACAAGCTGCAAGTGTGTTTTGAGGAAAAATGCCCAAAACCAATTACACATGAAGAGCATTTGCATGCAAAGGCATTTGAGCAGACGAAGCAATGTGCTGACGGTTTTTCCAAGACCTCATGACAGACACCATGCTTGTTGCAAATGAGTACTGCATGAATCGTAGTCTTTTTTCGAACATGCAATTACTAAAATAGGCTTCCATGCTAAACAGCGCAATTGAAACGTACCTGGTCCATTGATCCGAATTGGAAACTTATTGTTGCTCTGTTTAGGCATCGTTCTAATTCACTCTCAAAAACACTGACAAATGTGTGGTGAGATTTGCCTCCGTCCACGTTGTCACTGGGAAGGGAGTATTGTGGTGAGCTTCGCCCACCGACTCACGGGTGGCAGCATCAGCAACAAGGGTTGCCAACATCTCACCGTACAAGAGCTACGCCGGCTCGGTTCATTTTCTTCCATTCAAGTTCTTTAAATGGAAAGTTGAAGGAGTTTCAGCAAAATATGGCCAATAAACCTAATGTTCCTAGCAATTCAACTGTCATGAGTATCATGTGAGTTAGTGTGGCCAATATCCACTAGATGCAGCCATTGAACGGCGCCAAATTTAAAAATAGTATTTAGTGGCAGTGTAGAAACAAAAAAAAATAAGGCTCAAGTTTACTTAAAATATAAAATAAAAATTCGTTTAATAAAATTCTAGTAATAATAAGTCTTAACTAATATTCTTAAAGATCTTTTTGTTCTAGTGGACAAATAAGGCCAGAAATCTGCCTCAATTTCCACCAAATTGGTCGTGCTCCTTGACTGGCATGAAGTAACAAGAGATTGTAACAGGATAAACAATCTTTCTGTCATCCTGCAAGCTAACGAATACCTTCATAGTTGCACTGAATTGTTGATCCATAAAATCTCACCCTGTAAGGTTTCATCGTTTTGATCCCCCCATGTATATTTCTCCAGAACCTTGGCAAAATCTGCAGAAATATTGTGGGGACTTGGCCTTAAAATCAGCAACAAAAATACTGAATTCACTTCGCATTTGAGTAGCAGTTCACATCTATGGCCGTTTAAGTAGCTGTTTTGCAAAGTTGAGGCTATTTTTTGGTAGGTATGGACACCAGAAACGCATTCACCTGCAGGACAAGAATAAAAACACAAATTAAACGATAAGAGCGGATAAATATAAATGCCAAGTACCTGTGGAAATATAATACGAAGCTAGCAAATCCAAGCAATGAAGATGGGCTTCTTCTGTGTCTTTGGACAGTTCTAAGGCATTATTAAGATAAACTTCCAGACTTTCCGGGCACTCCATTCTTTTCAGATATTCGAGAATTTCGAGATTCAACCCCAAAGCCAATAGACTATCTTCTGGGTATCGTGAGGAGGCATGATTGTAGCAGGCCAGACCAGCCTAAAACTCAACTTATCACCAACAAACTGCAAACTAAACTTTCAGTCAGAACCTGCAGGCTTTCACTGCTAACACTAATACAGCCAATAGCGAGGTCGTCATTTCCTGCTTTGAGAAACTGTCTTCCCGCCCTCACCAAAAGTGAGGTTTCACTAACGGGATGGCCCAAAGAGCCCTCACATCTGGCAGCAGCTAACCAACTCATGGCAGCATATTGAGGCAGCTCTTCGGATTCACAGTGGTGACCCAGGCCAATAAATCCTTCTGCCGCTTCGGCTTCATTTGGTTTGCGTAGAAAGCGCCTGAAATCCGTCAAGATTATCGCTGTTCTATCAGGAACTATTTCAGAACATCACTTTTTCAGTTTACTTGCTATTGCTCTGTATCTGTCTAGTATTGTGTAACCCGTGGGTTCGCTGGACATAATTCAACCTTCACTGTGCTCGAGTTATATTGTAATTTTTTTATTAATTTTCGTAATGTGTTTGTTGTTTGTTGATATTTTTGACAACCGCAGCAAAAAGTCAGAGACAGCTGAGCAGCTGGCAGCGAGGTTCGAGGGATGAATAAAAAATTAACTTCAATAGCGCATAGAAATTTTTCAAATTGTCCATTAAAAAAACTCCAAAAAATTGGACAAAATTGTTGCTCAATTCGAAGGATTTCCACCCTAAAGTCCCATGATGACAACCCTGCCTGATTGAGGACAAAAGTGTCACTGTCAAATGGACAGTCATCAATTTAGTAAAATCTTTTGAAAACACCCATTAAATATATAACAATATCTTCATTAAAGGTATTTCAAATTGCTCCTCTAAATAAGCCAATGTTACTTAAGCAAATCTAAACCCATTCAGTTATCTAAAATCTATCACCAATATGTCTTGAATAGGTTATGACATTGTTGTTATGTAATTTTTTCAATTCAACAAAACACCACCGTTCGATTTTAGATAAAGTATGCTGCGTACTACCTTGGGTAAGGTCCTTAACGGGGGCCCATTGAGCCCCAAGCATGTTGGCATTCTGTCAAGGGCCAGCAGCCAGGGGCCGAAGAAGCCCGAGCAAATTGAAGTGTTCATTGATGATGTCCCTGTTAAAGTCGATCCAGGAACCACTATTCTACAGGTACTGACACTTAGTTACTTCAACAAGAAACGAGAAAACTATGGAAGTACTAACTTGTAGGCAGCAGCCCTAGTTGGCGTCGAAATACCTCGCTTCTGTTATCATGAGAGGCTGGCAGTTGCTGGCAACTGCAGAATGTGTCTTGTGGAAGTTGAAAAGAGCCCTAAACCCGTTGCAGCATGTGCCATGCCTGTAATGAAAGGTAGCTTTTTTATTTTTGCATTCTAACGGGTCTCTTAAGTGTTCAAACTATTGCTAATTAGGGTGGCGAGTCAAAACTGACTCAGAAATGACGAAAAGGGCTCGCGAGGGTATCATGGAGTTTCTGCTGGTAAACCATCCTTTGGATTGCCCAATTTGTGACCAAGGAGGCGAATGTGATTTGCAAGATCAGAGCATGGCATTTGGCTCAGATAAATCAAGGTAAAAAACCGCGCTTTAACTTTAAAGTTGTTGGCTTTATTTTATTAGTAGATGTTAATTGAGCCCCACCTCAGTTTTTAAACGGTAAAGCAAAAAATGACTTGGGTTTGCTCTAAAAACAACTCTTTTAATTCAGATTTACAGATATTGAATACAGTGGCAAAAGAGCAGTGGAAGACAAAGATTTTGGGCCCCTGATCAAAACCATCATGACTAGGTGCATTCACTGCACTAGATGCATCAGATTCGCTTCAGAAGTAGCCGGAGTTGATGATTTGGGTAAATCTTAACATAGAAATGAGTAAAACTGAATAAAGTTCAATACGAATCTATTATTAATACAGGTACAACTGGCAGAGGCAACGACATGCAAATTGGCACATATGTGGAAAAAATGTTCCTGTCGGAACTATCAGGGAATGTTATTGACTTGTGCCCAGTGGGGGCTTTAACTAGCAAGCCCTACAGTTTCACTGCAAGGCCCTGGGAAATCAGGAAAATTGATTCTATCGACGTGCTGGATGCTATTGGATCCAATATCGTTGTATCTTCCAGAACTGGGGAAGTAATGAGAATCATGCCCAGAGTTAATGAAGAAATTAACGAGGAATGGTGAGACTTTGAATTTTTCAATCCAATGCACCCAGTCTGTATTCATAAATCTTAAATCTGATTTTTAGGATTGCGGATAAATCGCGATTCTCTTACGATGGCTTGAAAAGACAACGACTGGTCACCCCGATGTTAAGAGACAACACCGGCGAATTGAAGCCAGTGGATTGGGAGGCTGTCCTTCTAACAGTGGCCAAACAAATCAAAAATGCCTGGTAATTCTGATCATGAACCTAAAATTCCAAGTTTTTTTATATTCCTGTGTGGAACAGGTTCAAGTATTGGTGCAGTTGCTGGTGGCTTTGCTGATGCTGAAGTTCTAGTGGCAGTCAAAGACCTTCTGAACCGCTTGGGGTCTGAGTCTCTCTGTACTGAGCACACGTTCCCTACAGACGGATCTGGAACCGACTTGCGTTCAAGTTACTTGCTTAACAACGGCATTGCCCTGGCCGAAGAAGCCGATTATGTGCTTTTAGTGGGCACGAATCCGCGACTAGAAGCGCCTTTATTGAACTCCAGGTAAAGACTTTTACTCTAATTTTCTCACTCAACATGACTCTGTTTCCAGGCTAAGGAAAGGCTTCGTGCACAATGAGCTGGACGTGGCCTTGATCGGTCCAAAAGTTGACCTTAGCTACAAATACAATCATTTAGGTGATAGTCCAAGTGTCCTGCAACAGCTAGTAAGTGGGCAGCACGAGGTAAGCAAGAAGTTGCAGTCAGCGAAGAAGCCGTTGATTATTGTCGGCTCTGAAGTGTTGGAAAGATCGGATGGAAGTGCCATCTTAGCTGCGGCTCAGAAGTTAGCCGGCTCAACCTGCCCCGAAGCAAAGGAATGGAAAGTTTTAAATGTGCTGCATAAAGTGGCCAGCCAGGTAATAGTTACTGACGCTAAGTTTAGAAGATTTGAGATATATTAATGGATGTTTTCTTAGGTTGCCGCTTTAGATATTGGATATGCTCCTGGAGTGGATAAGATCAGGGAAACCAACCCGAAAGTATTACTGCTCTTGGGCGCAGATGACGGCGCTATCGATAAATCAGATTTGCCTAGCGATACTTTTGTTATCTACTTGGGTAAGTTCAAGCGGACTTGATTTAGAACCATTCTTGGAGTTACTCGCTCATTTTGGAATCCTTCGTGAAGAAAATAGTGTAAAATGTTAGATAATTTATCAGTTTTTGTGAGTTCGAATGGATATGTTCGAAATTTATCGTAAATGGGTTATTTTTCAGGTCATCATGGAGATTTGGGGGCTTCAATAGCAGATGCTATCCTGCCAGGTGCAGCCTATACAGAAAAACAAGCCACATATGTGAACACAGAGGGAAGGGCACAACAGACGTTGGTTGCAGTCACTCCACCTGGCCGAGCTAGGGACGATTGGAAAATTATCCGGGCACTATCTGAGATTGTGGGCACTAAATTGCCTTACGATAATCTAACCGATATCAGAAATCGACTTGATGAGGTCGCACCTCATTTGACCAGATATGGGGAAGCTGAAAATGCCAATTTCTTCAAACAGGCACAGGACTTGGCTAAGGTAAAGTATCTCTACCTAAAAAAACGGAATTTTTAATTCGTTTTTTTCTGGATAAAAATGGACGTTTTTCGATTAAGTCTGGGCACTTCAAAGCCCAGATAATGTTAGCCACTAAAGCGAATGGTCGATTTTCTTCAACATGTTCTTTTTTGCAGAATGTGAAAACTCAGCTGGACAATACGCCTTTGGATGTAAAGCTGAAAGAGCTTTCCGACTACTTTATGACTGATTCGATCAGTAGAGCTTCCCCAACAATGGCAAAGTGCGTTCAAGCCGTGCTCAAACAGAAGCAGTCGAAATTCTAGAAACCACATGCGTTTTTTAAGTGATAACTAGAATAATTAAAACATTTTCACTGTGTAAGCTGTTTTGTTTTGATGTTGAACTCCTTATGCTTAGCGATAAGATCACCTTGAAATCGCGTATGTTTTACTCTAAATTAAGTTGTATATTGATATTTAAGTAAATTCATAATAAATACAATGAGCGTTGTATTACAAGGTGCATGTTTCATTCAGCGAAAAATTGAAGGAAATAATAATAAATGAGTGATTTTAAAGAACAAACTTTCAATTTCGTGATTTTCAATATCATTTTCAAATATAATGGGCTATAATGAATATCATTATGTTTAATAAATTGCAATTTAATTGATGTATCAATTAAAAAACCCATATTTTAAATTTATACAAATTCAAAGCACCTACTTTTCACTTAAAAAATAATATTAATTAAGAAAGATTATTTACTTTACTGATAAAAAAATTCGTATGGCTTGCATTCTATGTCGGATAGAATTGACTCTACTTTAGAAATATATATAGAATTGACTCTACATGCCCTAAATTCACCTAGTTCCGAGTTGCGTAATCGGATTTAGGAAGGACAGGGGTTGTGTCTCTTTTCTACCTAGAGGCCACTAGACAGAGACATTGTGCTTTTACGATCTTGCTCACCTTGACGTTTTGAAAGGAATACCATTCTGTTACACTGAAGAGAGAAAGAAGACGATTTTGACAAAAATACGCCTGACGTCACCGTTGTTACACACTTTTGAGTGACGGTTACATGGTGAGCTTGTAGTAAGTGTTTATTTACCTAATCCGCGATTCAATCGAAAGACCTTAAGATGGACTTTTTCTTCTAAGAAACTCACAGTGTATCTAGTTCAGTGCCTACGATCAGTTTTGCAAACAATTACCCCAGAAAATTAGGTAAGAATATAGGTTAGTTTAGAAGCGGGCCATCATTGACGAAAATATCAACAATTTTTAACGATAAAGCCTTCGCGTTCGAATAACGACCAAAAGTGGCCGTTATTTTTAATCTCGAAATGGTACTAAAAATAATTTGGTTATTTTTACACATTTTCCTTTGAGGGGATAGTGCTATTTCAGTCAATTTATTGGTGTAACTAGTAGTGTTGATTAAGAGGATATAGCAAGCAATTCTGCAGTATTTAATTAAACAGCTTTAATTAGAAAGGTACAACAAGGCTTGAGCATTAGCATTTAATATATTAGCATGTGCTGAACATGTTGTTTAAAGGTATGGGGTACCTCAACATTCAAAATGTACTTTGGTGCACGCTTTAGTCTGTTAGTGTAAGAAGATTTCCAAATTCAAACTTTAGACACGAGCTGTTAAGTTTTTTGGAGTTAAAGCTTCCAGTTTAAGTTTCCAATACATAGGTGGTGCGTTACTGTACTACCTTAAACATTATTCCAAATTCCCATTTTTGCTTAATTATTGTCTTAATTTGTTGTGTATATTTTCCTGACTGTACTTCACCTTATTTCAAAAAATTCTTGGGTTTCGTCAATTTTATTGTTTATTATTTAAAATGTTACAAATACGTTTCGGTGTCTTTCTCCACCATCATTAGTTTGTCTAAATTTTTAGACTAACTGATGATGGTGGAGAAAGACACCGAAACGTATTTGTAACATTTTAAATAATAAACAATAAAATTGACTGAAACCCAGGAATTTTTTGAAATAACTTAATTTGAAACAAGTGGGTTTTTCGGGTTTTTAGGCCGTCGTTCGGTAGAATTTCTTCTTGACGTTTCGCAAGCACGTGTGGCTTGCATCTTCAGAAGTGGTTTGCTTGAACGCTTACACTGTTCTGATGCGTTCAAGCAAACCAATTCTGAAGATGCAAGCCACACGTGCTTGCGAAACGTCAAGAAGAAATTCTACCGAACGACGGCCTAAAAACCCGAAAAACCCACTTGTTTCAAGGAATGGCCTCGAAAGTCTATCTCTTTTGATAACTTAATTTGTTTGCCTTTTCGTTCGAAATTCCTCATTTTTTTTCGAATTTCCATCGGTCGCTTCATTGGGTATGTTTTTATTTATTTATAAGATTTTATCACATTATAATCAATTACAGGTAAAATAATTTTTTTAGACCTTGTAAAGTAAGGCAAAGAGATCAACTATGAAACATGAAAAAATGGTGAATTTTTCGTCCGATTAGTACCGACAATATTTAGCAAACCTTAATTGAAAGTGTATAAGTTTATTACATTTAAAATGCAATAAACTTTTATTAATTTTAAGTAACAATCCAATAGATAAAAAATAGCCAATTAATTGACGCGTTTTATCTACCTAATAATAAAAAAGCAAAAGAGTAAACATTTATTTATAACAATTAAGTTAAGTTGTAGGTTTAATCATTTTTAGGCGGTGAAAGCGCAAATGAAAAAAAATTATAACATAGAATATCTTAAAATTGACTTTCTCTGCACCTCTCTCGAAATATTTGCTCCTCATTATCCAACACTCTGTATGAAGAAGTAAATGAACATAATTTTGTCTACAAATTTATAGGAGAATGAAATTTTATCTGAAGAAAACTGATAAATCAGTTGAAAAATACGCAACCAAGCAATCGATGGCCATGTAAATTGCTGAAAACTCAGGCTTAATGCGCCCAGCAAATTCCATTCAATTAGAAACGAGAAAAAAATAGTTTGTTTTCTAGCTAATCTTCAGATTTATCAAATAAATCTCTATATATTCTCAATTAGCTATAATCAATATTAATCTCTGTTGTATTTGTTTACACAATTTTCAGATTTATACTTGCTATATCAATAAGACTAGTATTTCAGAGAACTCAATTTTAATTTACATTTTGTTCTATCATTACTATACAATTATTCAATGCACCAGCCGTCCTTTTGAGTCTTTAATGTATGTTTATTTGACAACAAATTTGCAGATTATTTTCACTTCCAGCCGAATCCTAATGGGCTTAACGTTGATTATTGTTGATTGCGGATTGATGGTTTAATTTGTCGTTAAAACAAAAATACAATATCAGTGAGTCTACAACAATATTTCAGCTGATGGTTGATATTTAATTAGTTCTGTTTAATTGACTCTAAAGTGTGTTAATCCCAAGTCAAAGGAAATCGATACCGATCTCTCTGGTTTATCCTCTTAAGATTTATAATAAGAGAAGACATTGCAAAAAAACTTCGTCCTAAAGTCGTTTTTTAAGTTCTGAAAAGTTGGATGTACTTGTAAGGGGACGGCAAAGACGAGCAGAATGGATTTGCGATCCAGTAGGTCCAGGTCAAGGACTCCCTTCCTCACACAGGAGGCATTTAGTAAGGACGATATTGCTGGAAATAACGTAGGAAAGACAGTAATTCGGACGACTAGACGAACAACTCATATCATTCAGTAAGTATTAAAAATTTTAAATTAACAAAGTTTATTTTCCCTTCTCATCAAACAAATTTTATTGTAAATTATAATAATTTTATTCATGTTCCTGTATCAAAGTTGAAGTAATTGATCTCCTCCACTAAACCGACTTTCATAAACATAATTACTAATCTAGAAATCATTAAGTAACATATATAAAAAAAGTTTAAAGTTTAATTTGCCATAGTAGCATTTTACATTGTTACACTTTTAAACACTTAATAATTTTTTTGAACACTAATTCTGGTAATGACTGATCTCGAGCTGATCAGCTTTCTCCTAAATAATACTTCACATTGATGACGTGATCAGGTAAAGCGCGGTCCATAAATTAAATATTCCCGTTTGTTTACCGGAAACTATTTTTAGACATTTGCTTTAATTTAGATATGCGTTATTATGGCAGCATTTGAATATGTGGCAAAACATTGCGAAATTAGATAGGTTCCAATTTTAATCATCAATTTGGCATCACCAATTTTTTTTTAACAAGTTAATATCAGCGACGATTTTCTTTAAATTACAGATCAAACGAAAATGCCACAAGTTCGACAGATGAAGTTAACACAGCTAGAGAACATTTGGCTGAAAAAGCCAGCAGCAAAAAGGGCTCGAAATCGGGAAGATCGCTACGTAGTCGCATCTTCAGAACCTCGGATTACTCCTCGGAAGATGGAGAGAACGAAGCAAGTGCCAGCAGAACAATTAAGCAGAACGAACAAAACCAACTTGTGGAAGATGCCAGAAGTTTCGCCAATGAAAGCGACATGCCTGCTTTAGAGTTGTACAGAAAGAGCGGTCGGTATTGGGAGTAAGTACATTAAAAGTATTTATTTATTAGCAAATTTGTTTCGTAAACTTGAAGAATCTAACGAATCCGGTCCTGTACTATTGGGGCTATTTGGTATGTTTACAATCTGAGATTTTCAATATCAAAGCCATGTTTACCTTATGAGAAATAATAAATTTTATTGGAATAAATTCTCTCTACTTTGGCCCTCCTTCAACAAGAAATTGCTTCTTTCAAAATTCCTGTGCGCTCGTACCCTACAGGCGTGATTATTTGGACAGTTTGATAGATAAGGTACAAGGCTGGTTTTGCATTTATATACAATTGAATTAAGTTGTAATTTATCGGCCGTTTTTATTGGGATCAATTGCTACTAACTGATGTCATACTAATAGTTGTATTGTTTTCAGTGTTTATCCCAAAACCGACTGGACTTACTCTCAGTACTCTAAAGACAGGGTAGAAATAGCTCCTGGTATAGTGGCTATGCCTAATATGTCTCGAAAAACTATCCATTCCTCGGATGCATCCAGCCAAGATTATTCCTCGTTCCAGTCGTCTGAATCATTATATTCAGGAAATGTGGCTCACAAAAACACCAACACCGACTATATCGGGTCGACATTCAACGGTAATCGTATTGGACACACAAACACCAAATTGGCCAGTGAAAGTTCAGATGATTATTACATCCATAGGTTCGTACAGTATGGAAGCAAAAAAGGTTCAAAATGTTCACTTAAAAATTTCTATTCCAGGCGGAGAACCACCAAAAGATCCTTTAAAGAGATAATCACACTTGTCTTTTTCTCAATTTTTACAACCATCTCAACAATATTCCGTTACTTCTACAAGACGCAAATTAGCATATTTTCGCAAATTCATCGAGTGGCCAGCACGGTCATGTTATGGGATACGTATCTGCTCTGGAAGTCAATATCCACAAACAAAACCCGAAATTTGCTCATTTTGTGCCTGCTGCCGCTTTTGATCTTTGGGGGTAAGTAATTGTTTGCTTTATTAAAGTTTTTGCCAGTTTGGGACTTGGAATAAGCTGAGTAACGATTTAAAATCATATTTGGTGCAATTAAATGATCACGAATATCTTCAGACTCATTGAATGAACATTTCAAAAATTTAACTGTGCATACTCTCATGCATTTTCTTGCTTTGAACGTCTCATCTTCATATTCACTACAGGAAGTTATGCCAGTTGCCACTTGTTATGCATATGAGAATTTCTTTTCATCAAGTTCTAAACGTTCAAAACTAAACGTTACATTCTCTGTGCGGGTTTTTTAAATAAAAAACTATGAATCACATGAATCGACCGTAATCGTTAACCACTTTAAACATTTTTTGTTGTTAAATTGAAAAGAAAAGTTATTCTTTATAAAAGTTCTACCTGGTTTAAACCTTAAATGCAACAATCAAATTGATCTTTTGTATACACGGTTTCTCATAAAGTATGAAAACTATTTTGACTCAAGGCTAAAGTAACTTCTTTTTCGATATGAACGATAATTGTCATAAAAATATTACAAAACTGTTTAAAAATAAACCCTCAAATTTACAAGCGTTTCAATAACTAATGAGATTAAACTCACCAGGTAAAATTAATAATAAAAAAATCTATATGGCTACAACTTAAGTAAACATACTGATAGAGAAAGTCATTGTTTTGTCTAATGCTTTTCTGACTAGTTTAAAATAAAACTAAATTAAAAAGTTAAAATAAAAATTTTAATTCAATGAAGAATGGTAGTTTTTGATTTAACTAGAGTTTTGTTAGCATTTTGTTGTTATTGGCACTGTCCTTTTTAGGTATATACTTGTATTTACTTAACGAATCGACCCTTGCCCTCCCCTGCCACCCATAACTGTGGAAAATTGACGGCCCGAGTACTTTAATTCGATCACTGAATCTCTTTAATCAATTTTTTAAGTGTAGAGAGCGCTACTTAGATACTGCTTGTCTCATGTTGTTCGTTTAGTTTTAAACTTTTTCACTCGATTTACATTGCATGAGTCGTTATTGTCATCACTGGATATCGGGCGCTGCGTGTAGTTGGTTTAGCTTCATTAGCAGATTTGTTCTTTGAGAAAGTCTTTCTACTTTTCATAATTCATAAGATTAAACATTAATTATCATTTACTTGACCTTTTATAGTCAATTTATAGTAATATGTTTTATATATTTATAGAACTAACGTTTTTTAAAGATGTTTATTCGTTTTGCAGTTTTTTATATTTACTTTGATATGCTTTACTGAAATGTTCAATGTGTGTTTTTTTCTTTTCGATTTTAATATTTTTTCAAGTTAACCTTTTGCCCTAAACTCAGTGCTTTAATAAGGAGGGACTACTTAAAAATAAATTTATAATTTGTATTTGTCTGTAAAGTGCGCTTATTTTTCATATGAAGTAAAATTTAAAAGACACTAAACTTATCAAATATTAAAACGAAAATATTTGAGAATTTAATAAATTTATGGGTAAATTAGACATTTTACAATTTATTGCTAGATTTACTTCGTGCATTTTTCTGAGTAATAACATGTTTTGAATCAATTGATGAATGAATCTGTTTGTTAATAAGCAATAAAAATTCTATTACGAGTTGAAATATTTTTATAAATACATATTTGAGACGATAATAAAAAAAACTAGCCTTATCATCAAAGGCTTTGATCTTGAACATATTCCAATAAAAAAGCATTTACTTAATATTTATCAGGCAAAAACCTTTGTAAGGAAAGTGCTAACAGTAATTATTGCTTCATATCATACCTACTTAATATCGTGTTCTTTATTTTAAGCGATTAGATTAATTAGTATATATCACTGTTCGTACAAATCCCCAGTTTTTATATCAGCTGTTAACATAGTTATATGCATTATACATGGTGTTTGTGGCTAATAAATGTGCTTAAATACATGCGTTTCTCTTACCTAATCCTCTGAACAGATTTGGTGGTTGCGAGATGGCAAGGGTCGACTTTCAATCTTATCTTATACCGTTCGTCTGCGAGTTATTCTCATTTCTTTTCATATATTAACGTAGCTTTGCTTAATCAAAAATATGAAAAATTGCCTATTTCACTGAGTGCTTGCAGGAAGACCCGATAATTGCTTCCTCTATCATTATTAATGAAATCTGAATAACAAAATTAACCCAAAAGTGTATTTACTTGAAGTCTGACCACCATTTCTGATCAGTCCTTCACTACCTTCCTCTTGATTTCAGGTCTTTGGTGCTGCCCAGTCTTGGTAGTGTTATATATGGGAACACTAAGCAATTATACTATTAATACCACAAAATCTCTACTCGATCACTTCTGGATTAACAGCGAAGACAAATTAACTCGGATTGAACGTCAAACAGACGTGAGTGGGCTCGTTGATGTTTTAAATAGCAAAGCCGGCTTTGATGCGTTTCATGAAGGTGATGGACTGATTCTAACGGTGGCAGCTAAAACCGCTGATTCAAATTGCCATTCGAATGAAAAAATTGTTTAAAATCGTCGAAAAAGTTTATGTGCAGCCGCCTAGTGCCAGGTGATATTGCGAGTGCATTACAAAAGAACAGCTGGAAGCAATTGCTTTTGCTGTTAGAAACTCTCTGAACTTGGATGCTGGAAAGTCGCACATGAATACGGAAGAACTAGTGAAAAATATTATAAATAGTCCTACTTTCGTCAACGAGGTGACAATTACTGCAACAATGACCGGGGTGGAGATACTGTGAAAACTGCACGTTCGGAAAGCGGGAAATGGAACGAAGAACTTCTGAGCAAGCAGCAAGTTCTTGAAAACAGTCTGCTGAAGGAAATTAATAAAATGAAGAAGATATTGTGATGAATAACAACATTTGGAGTGAAGAGTACGCCAGACTGTCTTTAAGCATGAAGGAAAAGTACGTATACGGACTTACCGATGAAAATTTCGTTAAAAAGATCGTTGAAAAGAAGCGCTGGCAATATACGATGCCGATTCGAACCGGTTTAGTGGATTACGCAATGGAAAGCATGGGCGGGGCAGATAGTGAGCACTAGATGTACTGAGGCGTATTACCACGGCAAAGCTGTGGTTTCGATTTTAGGATCCCATTATGGCATTTGACGAATTCCCCAAGAACCATCATCAAACCAACCATAGCTCCCGGAGATTGTGGGCTTTCCAAAACTTTCCGGGTTTCGTAGTGTGAAGTTATCCGGGCAAAGTGAAAATCGACGCATTTTCTATGGAGCACATTTCCAGACTTTTGCTCCCAGAAGGGCAAAATAGACTCAGCGCCCAAAGATTTCGAAGTATACGGCTTACAGATTGAAAACGATCGTGAGCCTGTTTTGCTCGGTTCTTTACAAATATGAGTATGATGGCGATACTCTACAGTTCTTCCTAGCGGAAAAAGACAAATCAAGTGTTTGATATGATTGAGATCCGGATTCTATCCAATCATGGCAATCCTAACTATACATGTCTTTACAGGTTTAGGGTTCATGGGAAGTTACATCATGACGAGAACAGATGATTTGCGCTCTTTTCGAAACGGTTTTAAGATTCTAATCTTGAAATCAAATCCATTTATAAGTATAAATTAATGATAATGATTTAAATGTTAATGGTTAAGTAAAAAACGCCTTATTCTAATGGGGTTTTTCATTAAAAAACTCTTTAGGACTAAGGCTGTTTTTTTCATTTATACTGCTATTAATCGTGCGTTTGGGCTACGCAACGCAACGTGTTTCCAATATTTATTTTATACCAATTATCACCTTTCTCACACAGTGATTAACAAATCCTTGATCCATCAGTTTTATAAAGTCGGTATTATATTTCAATTCTCATTTGTTTTCTATTTCTTATCTTCTTCGAGGCATCTGTGTGCATTCTTTGATTGTGAATATCGATCATAGTTTTTTATTAAATTTTTCATAGTTAGTAGTATTTAGTTTAAAACATCGACACCAAAGAACCTAATTATTTAAATGCTTTAATAACGAGTTAACTCGCGATTATTCAATATAAAGAAAAAACTAATATTTGTTAATATAAGTTGCTCGGATTATATGAATTACTAACAGTAAAATGGGGGTTGCTATCGACTAACGCGCATTTGGTTTACGGATTTAAATTTTTTAGTTTGGGTTGAGGTGAAATTTATATTAAGTAATATTCAGTTAACGAAGAAGAAAAAATAATTTGAAAGTCAAATTTGGATTTGTAAAGACGCCTGACTGATTATGAGAGCAATTTTTTATCAAACTAGTCAGCAATGAAACGCTCAGGTTTTTTGGTAAAATTTTAATTTCATCTTTTAAATCTCACTGAAACTGGAGCTCATTATTCGGTTCAAATAAATAATAATTATAACGCTGGTCTTGCACACGCAAAATATTGTATTATATTTATAATTATCTGATGTATTTCGTAGTACAACCGAATTTGTACTTAAAGCGATGTAATGTAAATTTAATTTACAATTTTTATATAAGTCGGAATGCAGAGCAATTAGTTTTATCGTTTCAAAGGAATTACTAGTCCAAAGTAGCGGCTGTTACTAAAACAAGTCGTTTAGACTTTATAACTTTTAGATGATGTAAGCTTTAACTAATTTTGGTTTGTTGAACCCTTCCTTTAAGGGATTATTTCTCTCTCTAACAAACAGTTGTATTCCAAGAGTTTGTTTCTAGTTGATGTTGCCTTATGTAGGAGTCAAAACTTTTCAATTTATTTTAAGTTCAAACATGTTTATTTGAAAATAGTACAAAGTCTTGGCCTTAATAATTCTAGGTTTAGTTTCATATTTTAGTAAATAGTGTTATTTATTTCATTTATTGCATTAGCGCATAAGAGTGTGTTGA
>JAJTJO010000002.1:1665800-1742944 GCA_024550625.1 Dendroctonus valens | reverse complement strand
AAACCACTCTGAAGATGCAAGCCGCACGTGCTTCCGAAACGTCAGGAAGAAATTCTACCGAACGACGGCCTAAAAACCCGAAAAACCCACTTGTTTCAAGGAATGGCCTCGAAAGTCTATCTCTTTTGATAAGGGGTAGAGGTAGAATTTTATAGAGGTGGGTTTTTCGGGTTTTTAGGCCGAAAGCGTTCAAGCAAACCACTTCTGAAGATGCAAGCCACACGTGCTTGCGAAACGTCAAGAAGAAAATTCTACCGAACGACGGCCTAAAAACCCGAAAAACCCACTTGTTTCAAGGAATGGCCTCGAAAGTCTATCTCTTTGATAAGGGGTAGAGGTAGAATTTTATAGAGGTGGGTTTTTCGGGTTTTTAGGCCGAAAGCGTTCAAGCAAACCACTTCTGAAGATGCAAGCCACACGTGCTTGCGAAACGTCAAGAAGAAATTCTACCGAACGACGGCCTAAAAACCCGAAAAACCCACTTGTTTCAAGGAATGGCCTCGAAAAGTCTCTTTTGATAAGGGGTAGAGGTAGAATTTTATAGAGGTGGGTTTTTCGGGTTTTTAGGCCGAAAGCGTTCAAGCAAACCACTTCTGAAGATGCAAGCCGCACGTGGTTGCGAAACGTCAAGAAGAAATTCTACCGAACGACGGCCTAAAAACCCGAAAAACCCACTTGTTTAAACCCATTTTGTTAGTATGGGAACAATCCACATTGTAAGCAACGGCTTTAAATATAAACGCTAGAGCTACGTTCGCAAACTATTAGCAAGTATTTTCTGCCAATATTTACACAAGCTGCAAGTGTGTTTTGAGGAAAAATGCCCAAAACCAATTACACATGAAGAGCATTTGCATGCAAAGGCATTTGAGCAGACGAAGCAATGTGCTGACGGTTTTTCCAAGACCTCATGACAGACACCATGCTTGTTGCAAATGAGTACTGCATGAATCGTAGTCTTTTTTCGAACATGCAATTACTAAAATAGGCTTCCATGCTAAACAGCGCAATTGAAACGTACCTGGTCCATTGATCCGAATTGGAAACTTATTGTTGCTCTGTTTAGGCATCGTTCTAATTCACTCTCAAAAACACTGACAAATGTGTGGTGAGATTTGCCTCCGTCCACGTTGTCACTGGGAAGGGAGTATTGTGGTGAGCTTCGCCCACCGACTCACGGGTGGCAGCATCAGCAACAAGGGTTGCCAACATCTCACCGTACAAGAGCTACGCCGGCTCGGTTCATTTTCTTCCATTCAAGTTCTTTCCATTCAAGTTCTTTAAATGGAAAGTTGAAGGAGTTTCAGCAAAATATGGCCAATAAACCTAATGTTCCTAGCAATTCAACTGTCATGAGTATCATGTGAGTTAGTGTGGCCAATATCCACTAGATGCAGCCATTGAACGGCGCCAAATTTAAAAATAGTATTTAGTGGCAGTGTAGAAACAAAAAAAATAAGGCTCAAGTTTACTTAAAATATAAAATAAAAATTCGTTTAATAAAATTCTAGTAATAATAAGTCTTAACTAATATTCTTAACAGATCTTTTTGTTCAGTGGACAAATAAGGCCAGAAATCTGCCTCAATTTCCACCAAATTGGTCGTGCTCCTTGACTGGCATGAAGTAACAAGAGATTGTAACAGGATAAACAATCTTTCTGTCATCCTGCAAGCTAACGAATACCTTCATAGTTGCACTGAATTGTTGATCCATAAAATCTCACCCTGTAAGGTTTCATCGTTTTGATCCCCCCATGTATATTTCTCCAGAACCTTGGCAAAATCTGCAGAAATATTGTGGGGACTTGGCCTTAAAATCAGCAACAAAAATACTGAATTCACTTCGCATTTGAGTAGCAGTTCACATCTATGGCCGTTTAAGTAGCTGTTTTGCAAAGTTGAGGCTATTTTTTGGTAGGTATGGACACCAGAAACGCATTCACCTGCAGGACAAGAATAAAAACACAAATTAAACGATAAGAGCGGATAAATATAAATGCCAAGTACCTGTGGAAATATAATACGAAGCTAGCAAATCCAAGCAATGAAGATGGGCTTCTTCTGTGTCTTTGGACAGTTCTAAGGCATTATTAAGATAAACTTCCAGACTTTCCGGGCACTCCATTCTTTTCAGATATTCGATAATTTCGAGATTCAACCCCAAAGCCAATAGACTATCTTCTGGGTATCGTGAGGAGGCATGATTGTAGCAGGCCAGACCAGCCTAAAACTCCACTTATCACCAACAAACTGCAAACTAAACTTTCAGTCAGAACCTGCAGGCTTTCACTGCTAACACTAATACAGCCAATAGCGAGGTCGTCATTTCCTGCTTTGAGAAACTGTCTTCCCGCCCTCACCAAAAGTGAGGTTTCACTAACGGGATGGCCCAAAGAGCCCTCACATCTGGCAGCAGCTAACCAACTCATGGCAGCATATTGAGGCAGCTCTTCGGATTCACAGTGGTGACCCAGGCTAATAAATCCTTCTGCTGCTTCGGCTTCATTTGGTTTGCGTAGAAAGCGCCTGAAATCCTTCAAGATTATCGCTGTTCTATCAGGAACTGTTTCAGAACATCACTTTTTCAGTTTACTTGCTATTGCTCTGTATCTGTCTAGTATTGTGTAACCCGTGGGTTCGCTGGACATAATTCAACCTTCACTGTGCTCGAGTTATATTGTATTTTTTTATTAATTTTCGTAATGTGTTTGTGTTTGTTGATATTTTTGACAACCGCAGCAAAACGTCAGAACCGCTGAGCAGCTGGCAGCGAGGTTCGAGGGATGAATAAAAATTAAACCACTTCAATAGCGCATAGAAATTGTTCAAATTGTCCATTAAAAAAACTCCAAAAAATTGGACAAAATTGTTGCTCAATTCGAAGGATTTCCACCCTAAAGTCCCATGATGACAACCCTGCCTGATTGAGGACAAAAGTGTCACTGTCAAATGGACAGTCATCAATTTAGTAAAATCTTTTGAAAACACCCATTAAATATATAACAATATCTTCATTAAAGGTATTTCAAATTGCTCCTCTAAATAAGCCAATGTTACTTAAGCAAATCTAAACCCATTCAGTTATCTAAAATCTATCACCAATATGTCTTGAATAGGTTATGACATTGTTGTTATGTAATTTTTTCAATTCAACAATACACCACCGTTCGATTTTAGATAAAGTATGCTGCGTACTACCTTGGGTAAGGTCCTTAACGGGGGCCCATTGAGCCCCAAGCATGTTGGCATTCTGTCAAGGGCCAGCAGCCAGGGGCCGAAGAAGCCCGAGCAAATTGAAGTGTTCATTGATGATGTCCCTGTTAAAGTCGATCCAGGAACCACTATTCTACAGGTACTGACACTTAGTTACTTCAACAAGAAACGAGAAAACTATGGAGTACTAACTTGTAGGCAGCAGCCCTAGTTGGCGTCGAAATACCTCGCTTCTGTTATCATGAGAGGCTGGCAGTTGCTGGCAACTGCAGAATGTGTCTTGTGGAAGTTGAAAAGAGCCCTAAACCCGTTGCAGCATGTGCCATGCCTGTAATGAAAGGTAGCTTTTTTATTTTTGCATTCTAACGGGTCTCTTAAGTGTTCAAACTATTGCTAATTAGGGTGGAGAGTCAAAACTGACTCAGAAATGACGAAAAGGGCTCGCGAGGGTATCATGGAGTTTCTGCTGGTAAACCATCCTTTGGATTGCCCAATTTGTGACCAAGGAGGCGAATGTGATTTGCAAGATCAGAGCATGGCATTTGGCTCAGATAAATCAAGGTAAAAAACCGCGCTTTAACTTTAAAGTTGTTGGCTTTATTTTATTAGTAGATGTTAATTGAGCCCCACCTCGTTTTTAAACGTAAAGCAAAAATGACTTGTGTTTGCTCTAAAAACAACTCTTTTAATTCAGATTTACAGATATTGAATACAGTGGCAAAAGAGCAGTGGAAGACAAAGATTTTGGGCCCCTGATCAAAACCATCATGACTAGGTGCATTCACTGCACTAGATGCATCAGATTCGCTTCAGAAGTAGCCGGAGTTGATGATTTGGGTAAATCTTAACATAGAAATGAGTAAAACTGAATAAAGTTCAATACGAATCTATTATTAATACAGGTACAACTGGCAGAGGCAACGACATGCAAATTGGCACATATGTGGAAAAATGTTCCTGTCGGAACTATCAGGGAATGTTATTGACTTGTGCCCAGTGGGGGCTTTAACTAGCAAGCCCTACAGTTTCACTGCAAGGCCCTGGGAAATCAGAAAAATTGATTCTATCGACGGTGCTGGATGCTATTGGATCCAATATCGTTGTATCTTCCAGAACTGGGGAAGTATGAGAATCATGCCCAGAGTTAATGAAGAAATTAACGAGGAATGGTGAGACTTTGAAATTTTCAATCCAATGCACCCAGTCTGTATTCATAAATCTTAAATCTGATTTTTAGGATTGCGGATAAATCGCGATTCTCTTACGATGGCTTGAAAAGACAACGACTGGTCCCCCCGATGTTAAGAGACAACACCGGCGAATTGAAGCCATGGATTGGGAGGCTGTCCTTCTAACAGTGGCCAAACAAATCAAAAATGCTGGTAATTCTGATCATGAACCTAAAATTCCAAGTTTTTTTATATTCCTGTGTGGAACAGGTTCAAATATCGGTGCAGTTGCTGGTGGCTTTGCTGATGCTGAAGTTCTAGTGGCAGTCAAAGACCTTCTGAACCGCTTGGGGTCTGAGTCCTCTCTGTACTGAGCACACGTTCCCTACAGACGGATCTGGAACCCGACCTTGCGTTCAAGTTACTTGCTTAACACGGCATTGCCCTGGCCGAAGAAGCCGATTATGTGCTTTTAGTGGGCACGAATCCGCGACTAGAAGCGCCTTTATTGAACTCCAGGTAAAGACTTTTACTCTAATTTTCTCACTCAAAGCATGACTCTGTTTCCAGGCTAAGGAAAGGCTTCGTGCACAATGAGCTGGACGTGGCCTTGATCGGTCCAAAGTTGACCTTAGCTACAAATACAATCAGTTAGGTGATAGTCCAAGTGTCCTGCAACAGCTAGTAAGTGGGCAGCACGAGGTAAGCAAGAAGTTGCAGTCAGCGAAGAAGCCGTTGATTATTGTCGGCTCTGAAGTGTTGGAAAGATCGGATGGAAGTGCCATCTTAGCTGCGGCTCAGAAGTTAGCCGGCTCAACCTGCCCGAAGCAAAGGAATGGAAAGTTTTAAATGTGCTGCATAAAGTGGCCAGCCAGGTAATAGTTACTGACGCTAAGTTTAGAAGATTTGAGATATATTAATGGATGTTTTCTTAGGTTGCCGCTTTAGATATTGGATATGCTCCTGGAGTGGATAAGATCAGGGAAACCAACCCGAAAGTATTACTGCTCTTGGGCGCAGATGACGGCGCTATCGATAATCAGATTTGCCTAGCGATACTTTTGTTATCTACTTGGGTAAGTTCAAGCGGACTTGATTTAGAACCATTCTTGGAGTTACTCGCTCATTTTGGAATCCTTCGTGAAGAAAATAGTGTAAAATGTTAGATAATTTATCAGTTTTTGTGAGTTCGAAATTTATCGTAAATGGGTTATTTTTCAGGTCATCATGGAGATTTGGGGGCTTCAATAGCAGATGCTATCCTGGCCAGGTGCAGCCTATACAGAAAACAAGCCACATATGTGAACACAGAGGGAAGGGCACAACAGACGTTGGTTGCAGTCACTCCACCTGGCCGAGCTAGGGACGATTGGAAAATTATCCGGGCACTATCTGAGATTGTGGGCACTAAATTGCCTTACGATAATCTAACCGATATCAGAAATCGACTTGATGAGGTCGCACCTCATTTGACCAGATATGGGGAAGCTGAAATGCCAATTTCTTCAAACAGGCACAGGACTTGGCTAAGGTAAAGTATCTCTACCTAAAAAAACGGAATTTTTAATTCGTTTTTTTCTGGATAAAATGGACGTTTTTCGATTAAGTCTGGGCACTTCAAAGCCCAGATAATGTTAGCCACTAAAGCTAATGGTCGATTTTCTTCAACAAGTTCTTTTTTGCAGAATGTGAAAACTCAGCTGGACAATACGCCTTTGGATGTAAAGCTGAAAGAGCTTTCCGACTACTTTATGACTGATTCGATCAGTAGAGCTTCCCCAACAATGGCAAAGTGCGTTCAAGCCGTGCTCAAACAGAAGCAGTCGAAATTCTAGAAACCACATGCGTTTTTTAAGTGATAACTAGAATAATTAAAACATTTTCACTGTGTAAGCTGTTTTGTTTTGATGTTGAACACCTTATGCTTAGCGATAAGATCACCTTGAAATCGCGTATGTTTTACTCTAAATTAAGTTGTATATTGATATTTAAGTAAATTCATAATAAATACAATGAGCGTTGTATTACAAGGTGCATGTTTCATTCAGCGAAAAATTGAAGGAAATAATAATAAATGAGTGATTTTAAAGAACAAACTTTCAATTTCGTGATTTTTCAATATCATTTTCAAATATAATGGGCTATAATGAATATCATTATGTTTAATAATTGCAATTTAATTGATGTATCAATTAAAAAAACCCATATTTTAAATTTATACAAATTCAAAGCACCTACTTTTCACTTAAAAAATAATATTAATTAAGAAAGATTATTTACTTTACTGATAAAAAAATTCGTATGGCTTGCATTCTATGTCGGATAGAATTGACTCTACTTTAGAAATATATATAGAATTGACTCTACATGCCCTAAATTCACCTAGTTCCGAGTTGCGTAATCGGATTTAGGAAGGACAGGGGTTGTGTCTCTTTCTACCTAGAGGCCACTAGACAGAGACATTGTGCTTTTACGATCTTGCTCACCTTGACGTTTTGAAAGGAATACCATTCTGTTACACTGAGAGAGAAAGAAGACGATTTTGACAAAAATACGCCTGACGTCACCGTTGTTACACACTTTTGAGTGACGGTTACATGGTGAGCTTGTAGTAAGTGTTTATTTACCTAATCCGCGATTCAATCGAAAGACCTTAAGATGGACTTTTTCTTCTAAGAAACTCACAGTGTATCTAGTTCAGTGCCTACGATCAGTTTTGCAAACAATTACCCCAGAAAATTAGGTAAGAATATAGGTTAGTTTAGAAGCGGGGCCATCATTGACGAAAATATCAACAATTTTTAACGATAAAGCCTTCGCGTTCGAATACGACCAAAAGTGGGCCGTTATTTTTAATCTCGAAATGGTACTAAAAATAATTTGGTTATTTTTACACATTTTCCTTTGAGGGGATAGTGCTATTTCAGTCAATTTATTGGTGTAACTAGTAGTGTTGATTTAAGAGGATATAGCAAGCAATTCTGCAGTATTTAATTAAACAGCTTTAATTAGAAAGGTACAACAAGGCTTGAGCATTAGCATTTAATATATTAGCATGTGCTGAACATGTTGTTTAAAGGTATGGGGTACCTCAACATTCAAAATGTACTTTGGTGCACGCTTTAGTCTGTTAGTGTAAGAAGATTTCCAAATTCAAACTTTAGACACGAGCTGTTAAGTTTTTGGAGTTAAAGCTTCCAGTTTAAGTTTCCAATACATAGGTGGTGCGTTACTGTACTACCTTAAACATTATTCCAAATTCCCATTTTTGCTTAATTTGTTTTTGTGTATATTTTCCTGACTGTACTTCACCTTATTTCAAAAAATTCCTGGGTTTCAGTCAATTTTATTGTTTATTATTTAAAATGTTACAAATACGTTTCGGTGTCTTTCTCCACCATCATTAGTTTGTCTAAATTTTTAGATTAACTGATGATGGTGGAGAAAGACACCGAAACGTATTTGTAACATTTTAAATAATAAACAATAAAATTGACTGAAACCCAGGAATTTTTTGAAATAACTTAATTTGAAACAAGTGGGTTTTTCGGGTTTTTAGGCCGTCGTTCGGTAGAATTTCTTCTTGACGTTTCGCAAGCACGTGTGGCTTGCATCTTCAGAAGTGGTTTGCTTGAACGCTTACACTGTTCTGATGCGTTCAAGCAAACCAATTCTGAAGATGCAAGCCACACGTGCTTGCGAAACGTCAAGAAGAAATTCTACCGAACGACGGCCTAAAAACCCGAAAAACCCACTTGTTTCAAGGAATGGCCTCGAAAGTCTATCTCTTTTGATAACTTAATTTGTTTGCCTTTTCGTTCGAAATTCCTCATTTTTTTCGAATTTCCATCGGTCGCTTCATTGGGTATGTTTTTATTTATTTATAAGATTTTATCACATTATAATCAATTACAGGTAAAATAATTTTTTAGACCTTGTAAAGTAAGGCAAAGAGATCAACTATGAAACATGAAAAAATGGTGAATTTTTCGTCCGATTAGTACCGACAATATTTAGCAAACCTTAATTGAAAGTGTATGAGTTTATTACATTTAAAATGCAATAAACTTTTATTAATTTTAAGTAACAATCCAGTAGATAAAAAATAGCCAATTAATTGACGCGTTTTATCTACCTAATAATAAAAATAGCAAAAGAGTAAACATTTATTTATAACAATTAAGTTAAGTTGTAGGTTTAATCATTTTTAGGCGGTGAAAGCGCAAATGAAAAAAAATTATAACATAGAATATCTTAAAATTGACTTTCTCTGCACTCTCTCGAAATATTTGCTCCTCATTATCCAACACTCTGTATGAAGAAATAAATGAACATAATTTTGTCTACAAATTTATAGGAGAATGAAATTTTATCTGAAGAAAACTGATAAATCAGTTGAAAAATACGCAACCAAGCAATCGATGGCCATGTAAATTGCTGAAAACTCAGGCTTAATGCGCCCAGCAAATTCCATTCAATTAGAAACGAGAAAAAAATAGTTTGTTTTCTAGCTAATCTTCAGATTTATCAAATAAATCTCTATATATTCTCAATTAGCTATAATCAATATTAATCTCTGTTGTATTTGTTTACACAATTTTCAGATTTATACTTGCTATATCAATAAGAGTAGTATTTCAGAGAACTCAATTTTAATTTACATTTTGTTCTATCATTACTATACAATTATTCAATGCATCAGCCGTCCTTTTGAGTCTTTAATGTATGTTTATTTGACAACAAATTTGCAGATTATTTTCACTTCCAGCCGAATCCTAATGGGCTTTACGTTGATTATTGTTGATTGCGGATTGATGGTTTAATTTGTCGTTAAAACAAAAATACAATATCAGTGAGTCTACAACAATATTTCAGCTGATGGTTGATATTTAATCAGTTCCGTTTAATTGACTCTAAAGTGTGTTAAACCCAAGTCAAAAGAAATCGATACCGATATCTCTGGTTTATCCTCTTAAGATTTATAATAAGAGAAGACATTGCAAAAAAACTTCGTCCTAAAGTCGTTTTTTAAGTTCTGAAAAGTTGGATGTACTTGTAAGGGGACGGCAAAGACGAGCAGAATGGATTTGCGATCCAGTAGGTCCAGGTCAAGGACTCCCTTCCTCACACAGGAGGCATTTAGTAAGGACGATATTGCTGGAAATAACGTAGGAAAGACAGTAATTCGGACGACTAGACGAACAACTCATATCATTCAGTAAGTATTAAAAATTTTGAATTAACAAAGTTTATTTTCCCTTCTCATCAAACAAATTTTATTGTAAATTATAATAATTTTATTCATGTTCCTGTATCAAAGTTGAAGTAATTGATCTCCTCCACTAAACCGACTTTCATAAACATAATTACTAATCTAGAAATCATTAAGTAACATATATAAAAAAAGTTTAAAGTTTAATTTGCCATAGTAGCATTTTACATTGTTACACTTTTAAACACTTAATAATTTTTTTGAACACTAATTCTGGTAATGACTGATCTCGAGCTGATCAGCTTTCTCCTAAATAATACTTCACATTGATGACGTGATCAGGTAAAGCGCGGTCCATAAATTAAATATTCCCGTTTGTTTACCGGAACTATTTTTAGACATTTGCTTTAATTTAGATATGCGTTATTATGGCAGCATTTGAATATGTGGCAAAACATTGCGAAATTAGATAGGTTCCAATTTTAATCATCAATTTGGCATCACCAATTTTTTTTAACAAGTTAATATCAGCGACGATTTTCTTTAAATTACAGATCAAACGAAAATGCCACAAGTTCGACAGATGAAGTTAACACAGCTAGAGAACATTTGGCTGAAAAAGCCAGCAGCAAAAAGGGCTCGAAATCGGGAAGATCGCTACGTAGTCGCATCTTCAGAACCTCGGATTACTCATCGGAAGATGGAGAGAACGAAGCAAGTGCCAGCAGAACAATTAAGCAGAACGAACAAAACCAACTTGTGGAAGATGCCAGAAGTTTCGCCAATGAAAGCGACAGGCCTGCTTTAGAGTTGTACAGAAAGAGCGGTCGGTATTGGGAGTAAGTACATTAAAAGTATTTATTTATTAGCAAATTTGTTTCGTAAACTTGAAGAATCTAACGAATCCGGTCCTGTACTATTGGGGCTATTTGGTATGTTTACAATCTGAGATTTTCAATATCAAAGCCATGTTTACCTTATGCGAAATAATAAATTTTATTGGAATAAATTCTCTCTACTTTGGCCTTCCTTCAACAAGAAATTGCTTCTTTCAAAATTCCTGTGCGCTCGTACCCTACAGGCGTGATTATTTGGACAGTTTGATAGATAAGGTACAAGGCTGGTTTTGCATTTATATACAATTGAATTAAGTTGTAATTTATCGGCCGTTTTTATTGGGATCAATTGCTACTAACTGATGTCATACTAATAGTTGTATTGTTTTCAGTGTTTATCCCAAAACCGACTGGACTTACTCTCAGTACTCTAAAGACAGGGTAGAAATAGCTCCTGGTATAGTGGCTATGCCTAATATGTCTCGAAAAACTATCCATTCCTCGGATGCATCCAGCCAAGATTATTCCTCGTTCCAGTCGTCTGAATCATTATATTCAGGAAATGTGGCTCACAAAAACACCAACACCGACTATATCGGGTCGACATTCAACGGTAATCGTATTGGACACACAAACACCAAATTGGCCAGTGAAAGTTCAGATGATTATTACATCCATAGGTTCGTACAGTATGGAAGCAAAAAAGGTTCAAAATGTTCACTTAAAAATTTCTATTCCAGGCGGAGAACCACCAAAAGATCCTTTAAAGAGATAATCACACTTGTCTTTTTCTCAATTTTTACAACCATCTCAACAATATTCCGTTACTTCTACAAGACGCAAATTAGCATATTTTCGCAAATTCATCGAGTGGCCAGCACGGTCATGTTATGGGATACGTATCTGCTCTGGAAGTCGATATCCACAAACAAAACCCGAAATTTGCTCATTTGTGCCTGCTGCCGCTTTTGATCTTTGGGGGTAAGTAATTGTTTGCTTTATTAAAGTTTTGCCAGTTTGGGACTTGGAATAAGCTGAGTAACGATTTAAAATCATTTTTGGTGCAATTAAATGATCACGAATTTCTTCAGACTCATTGAATGAACATTTAAAAAATTTAACTGTGCATACTCATGCATTTTCTTGCTTTGAACGTCTCATCTTCATATTCACTACAGAAGTTATGCCAGTTGCCACTTGTTATGCATATGAGAATTTCTTTTCATCAAGTTCTAAACGTTCAAAACTAAACGTTACATTCTCTGTGCGGGTTTTTAAATAAAAAACTATGAATCACATGAATCGACCGTAATCGTTAACCACTTTAAACATTTTTTGTTGTTAAATTGAAAGAAAAAAGTTATTCTTTATAAAAAGTTCTACCTGGTTTAAACCTTAAATGCAACAATCAAATTGATCTTTTGTATACACGGTTTCTCATAAAGTATGAAAACTATTTTGACTCAAGGCTAAAGTAACTTCTTTTTCGATATGAACGATAATTGTCATAAAAATATTACAAAACTGTTTAAAAATAAACCTCAAATTTACAGCGTTTCAATAACTAATGAGATTAAACTCACCAGGTAAAATTAATAATAAAAAAATTCTATATGGCTACAACTTAAGTAAACATACTGTAGAGAAAGTCATTGTTTTGTCTAATGCTTTTCTGACTAGTTTAAAATAAAACTAAATTAAAAAGTTAAAATAAAAATTTAATTCAATTGAAGAATGGTAGTTTTTGGATTTAACTAGAGTTTTGTTAGCAATTTGTTTGTTATTGCACTGTCCTTTTTAGGTATATACTTGTATTTACTTAACGAATCGACCCTTGCCCTCCCCTGCCACCCATACTGTGGAAAATTGACGGCCGAGTACTTTAATTCGATCACTGAATCTCTTTATCAATTTTTTAAGTGTGAGAGCGCTACTTAGATACTGCTGTCTCATGTTGTTCGTTTAGTTTTAACTTTTTCACTTCGATTTACATTGCATGAGTCGTTATTGTCATCACTGGATATCGGGCGCTGCTGTAGTTGGTTTAGCTTCATTAGCAGATTTGTTCTTTGAGAAAGTCTTTCTACTTTTCATAATTCATAGATTAACATTAATTATCATTACTTGACCTTTTATAGTCAATTTATAGTAATATGTTTTATATATTTATAGAACTAACGTTTTTTAAAGATGTTTATTCGTTTTGCAGTTTTTTATATTTACTTTGATATGCTTTACTGAAATGTTCAATGTGTGTTTTTTCTTTTCGATTTTAATATTTTTTCAAGTTAACCTTTTGCCCTAAACTCAGTGCTTAAATAAGGAGGACTACTTTAAAAATAAATTTATAATTTGTATTTGTCTGTAAAGTGCGCTTATTTTTCATATGAAGTAAAATTTAAAAGACACTAAACTTATCAAAATATTAAAACGAAAATATTTTGAGAATTTAATAAATTTATGGGTAAATTAGACATTTTACAATTTATTGCTAGATTTACTTCGTGCATTTTTCTGAGTAATCACATGTTTGAATCAATTGATGAATGAATCTGTTTGTTAATAAGCAATAAAATTCTATTACGAGTTGAAATATTTTTATAAATACATATTTGAGACGATAATAAAAAAACTTGCCTTATCATCAAAGGCTTTGATCTTGAACATATTCCAATAAAAAAGCATTTACTTAATATTTATCAGGCAAAAACCTTTGTAAGGAAAGTGCTAACATAATTATTGCTTCATATCATACCTACTTAATATCGTGTTCTTTATTTTAAGCGATTAGATTAATTAGTATATATCACTGTTCGTACAAATCCCCAGTTTTATATCAGCTGTTAACATAGTTATATGCATTATACATGGTGTTTGTGGCTAATAAAATGTGCTTAAATTACATGCGTTTCTCTTACCTAATCCTCTGAACAGATTTGGTGGTTGCGAGATGGCAAGGGTCGAATTTCAATCTTTATCTTATACCGTTTCGTCTGCGAGTTATTCTCATTTCTTTTCATATATTAACGTAGCTTTGCTTTAATCAAAAATATGAAAAATTGCCTATTTCACTGGTGCTTGCAGGAAGACCCGATAATTGCTTCCTCTATCATTATTAATGAAATCTGAATAACAAATTAACCCAAAAGTGTATTTACTTGAAGTCTGACCACCATTTCTGATCAGTCCTTCACTACCTTCCTCTTGATTTCAGGTCTTTGGTTGCTGCCCAGTCTTGGTAGTGTTATATATGGAACACTAAGCAATTATACTATTAATACCACAAAATCTCTACTCGATCACTTCTGGATTAACAGCGAAGACAAATTAACTCGGATTGAACGTCAAACAGACGTGAGTGGGCTCGTTGATGTTTTAAATAGCAAGCCGGCTTTGATGCGTTTCATGAAGGTGATGGACTGAGTTCTAACGGTGCAGCTAAAACCGCTGATTCAAATTGCCATTCGAATGAAAAAATTGTTAAAATCGTCGAAAAAGTTTATGTGCAGCCGCCTAGTGCCAGTGATATTGCGAGTGCATTAACAAAAGAACAGCTGGAAGCAATTGCTTTTGCTGTTAGAAACTCTCTGAACTTGGATGCTGGAAAGTCGCACATGAATACGGAAGAACTAGTGAAAAATATTATAAATAGTCCTACTTTCGTCAACGAGGTGAACAATTACTGCAACAATGACCGGGGTGGAGATACTGTGAAAACTGCAAGCTCGGTAAGCGGGAAATGGAACGAAGAACTTTTGAGCAAGCAGCAAGTTCTTGAAAACAGTCTGCTGAAGGAAATTAATAAAATGAAGGAAGATATTGTGATGAATAACAACATTTGGAGTGAAGAGTACGCCAGACTGTCTTTAAGCATGAAGGAAAAGTACGTATACGGACTTACCGATGAAAATTTCGTTAAAAAGATCGTGAAAGAAGCGCTGGCAATATACGATGCCGATCGAACCGGTTTAGTGGATTACGCAATGGAAAGCATGGGCGGGCAGATAGTGAGCACTAGATGTACTGAGGCGTATTACCACGGCAAAGCTGTGGTTTCGATTTTAGGAATCCCATTATGGCATTTGACGAATTCCCCAAGAACCATCATCAAACCAACCATAGCTCCCGGAGATTGTTGGGCTTTCCAAAACTTTCCGGGTTTCGTAGTGTTGAAGTTATCAGGCAAAGTGAAAATCGACGCATTTTCAATGGAGCACATTTCCAGACTTTTGCTCCCAGAGGGCAAAATAGACTCAGCGCCCAAAGATTTCGAAGTATACGGCTTACAGATTGAAAACGATCGTGAGCCTGTTTTGCTCGGTTCTTACAAATATGAGTATGATGGCGATACTCTACAGTTCTTCCTAGCGGAAAAAGACAATCAAGTGTTTGATATGATTGAGATCCGGATTCTATCCAATCATGGCAATCCCAACTATACATGTCTTTACAGGTTTAGGGTTCATGGGAAGTTACATCATGACGAGAACAGATGATTTGCGCTCTTTTCGAAACGGTTTTAAGATTCTAATCTTGAAATCAAATCCATTTATAAGTATAAAATTAATGATAATGATTTAAATGTTTAATGGTTAAGTAAAAACGCCTTATTCTAATGGGGTTTTTTTCATTAAAAAAACTCTTTAGACTAAGGCTGTTTTTTTCATTTTATACTTGATATTAATCGTGCGTTTGGGCTACGCAACGCAACGTGTTTCCAATATTTATTTTATACCAATTATCCCCTTTCTCACAAGTGATTTAACAAATCCTTGATCCATCAGTTTTATAAAGTCGGTATTATATTTCAATTCTCATTTGTTTCTATTTCTTATCTTCTTCGAGCATCTGTGATGCATTCTTTGATTTGTGAATATCGATCATAGTTTTTTATTAAATTTTTCATAGTTATAGATATTTAGTTTAAAACATCGACACCAAAGAACCTAATTATTTAAATGGCTTTAATAACGAGTTAACTCGCGATTATTTCAATATAAAGAAAAAACTAATATTTGCTAATATAAGTTGCTCGGATTATATGAATTACTAACGTAAAATGGGGGTTGCTATCGACTAACGCGCATTTGGTTTACGGATTTTAATTTTTTTAGGTTTGGGTTGAGGTGAAATTTATATTAACTAAATATTCAGTTAACTGAAGAAAAAAATAATTTGAAAGTCAAATTTGGATTTGTAAAGACGCCTGACTGATTATGAGAGCAATTTTTTATCAAACTAGTCAGCAATGAAACGCTCAGGTTTTTTGGTAAAATTTTAATTTCATCTTTTAAATCTCACTGAAACTGGACTGCTCATTATTCGGTTCAAATAAATTAATAATTATAACGCTGGTTTTGCACACGCAAAATATTGTATTATATTTATAATTATCTGATGTATTTCGTAGTAC
Source organism: Dendroctonus valens (assembly GCA_024550625.1). NCBI lineage: Eukaryota > Metazoa > Arthropoda > Insecta > Coleoptera > Curculionidae > Dendroctonus > Dendroctonus valens. The sequence goes on along the minus strand of JAJTJO010000002.1, from coordinate 1,727,100 downwards.
ACCGAATTTGTACTTAAAGCGATGTAAATATTTTAATTTAACAATTTTTATATAAGTCGGAATGCAGAGCAATTAGTTTTATCGTTTCAAAGGAATTACTAGTCCAAAGTAGCGGCTTGTTACTAAAACAAGTCGTTTAGACTTTATAACTTTTTAGATGATGTAAGCTTTAACTAATTTTGGTTTGTTGAACCCTTCCTTTAAGGGATTATTTCCTCTCTCTAACAAACAGTTGTATTCCAAGAGTTTGTTCTAGTTGATGTTGCCTTATGTAGGAGTCAAAACTTTTCAATTTATTTTAAGTTCAAACATGTTTATTTGAAAAATAGTACAAAGTCTTGGCCTTAATAATAATTCTAGGTTTAGATTTTTCATATTTTAGTAAATTAGTGTTATTTATTTCATTATATTGCATTAGCGCATAAGAGTGTGTTGAACACGAGGGTAAATATTGAGCGGTGATTTTAGCAAAAAAATTAAAAATCACTCGAAAATTTTGATAATTTGTAGCTACTTTCACCGCTCTGTGGGTAGGGCAACAAATATTGACATACCCTTATGATTAATGGCAATATAATTTTTTTCTTAGTGTGTAAAAATATTCAAAACTCTGTTGTAAAGATGTATTTAAAAATTTGTTTTTTTCTCAATATTCAAGTGCCTTTTATACTTAGAACTATCATCTCAGCGGTAATTTTGTAAGTTTCATAGAAAAAAGCTACACGCAGTCAATTTGTAACATTTTTTGTTAATATTGGATCTCCTTTTTACTTTTTAAGAGCGTGTATTTATAAATTCAAAATAAATGATTTTTGTTATATTTGTCTTGTTTGTTTTGGCTTGTTGGTGTTGTTATAATATTTGCTCTATTGCTCAAAGAGGCTTTTAAGAAGAAAACTGATGGCGGGAAGTGTCGAGTTACTGAATCTTGTGATTTAAAAATGAAGTTTTGCTCGTTCTCTAATTGTTTTTTTGCCGGTAGTTCAGGTATGAAATATTTTTTTCCAATTTTGGACATAATTGTGTGTTATGGTGCGTCCAGACCTAACGAGCCGAGCCTGACCCGCGGCAACATTTCTTTGATGTTTCGTCAAAACACCGACAGACAATCGATTTTCTGTTGGTGTTTTGAGGAAATATCAAAGGAATTTGGCGCGGATCAGGCTCGTCTGGGGCTCGGTTCGTTAGGTCTGGACGTGGCATTACTGTTTGGATTGTGTAACGTTTAGATGAATAATTAGTCACTTATTATTTTTAGATGAAAATGTAATACTTTTCCTGATTCCTGATCATCTTAAACAAGGCTGAAAAGTCTCATTTTTGTCACGCCAAACATTTTTTAATTAGTTTGTATTTTTTTAAATATTTTGTGCTGAGTTCAAAGCATTTTGGATAATATAGCACCTACCAGTTAGCTGCTCAAAAAGTCCTCAAATCCTGAAGGAAACTCAAACTCAAAGGGCCTTCACGCTCAAAAATATCGTACTGATTGACCGCTCCAGTTTGACAATAAACGTCAAATGGTTCGCAATTAAAAAAGTCGATTTTTATTGCTAAATTCGCTTTTCCGGTCGGGAACTTTTTGCGAAACGACAAAGAACAACTTAATTTTTCAAAATATTTGCAATTCTCTGCAGGGAAACCAAAAAAACCCGGGATTTTCGAAAATCTCGGAGCAAATCGTGTCAATGTCTTTCTTCTTCTTTTCTATACAATCGACTTATCCAAAGCAATGATGCGAAAATGTAATTAAAGATGTCAAATTCTAACATTCTTAAATAAAACTAAATCTTTTTAGGGCAGTCAATAGGGGTAAAATCGGATAAACGAACAGGATAGATTTGAATGAACTTTGAGACAAGCGTATTAAATTTTTAGGAATCTAAGGAAGAATTTATTTCTTCAGAATGTAACCATTTAGAAACCAGACTTAATTTTAAACGTTTGTTTGTGGAGTTCTGTTGAGGGAATCAGAAATAATAATATCATTATCGAAACTGGTGGGTTTTTCGGGTTTTTAGGCCGTAGTAATAGAATTTCTTCTTCACGTTTCGCAAGCACGAGTGGCTTGCATCTTCAGAGGTGGTTTACTTGAGCGCTTAAATTGTACTGATTACAATGTACTTATATTGTGGAGTTTAATACCAGTAGTAGGCGACTAAATTAATTTCCCAACTTTAATGCTATTTTTTACCCAACTTTACGACCTTTTATTCGTTTCAAAACCAGAGGTTTAGTAGTGGTAATTTATTGCAAAAATCCATGTATTTTATTTTCACGAAAAATATCAGCTATCGCACACATGTTATAGACCTCACACCTCACGTCATACATTGAAACTGAGAACTTCACACTTATTTATCAAAACAAAGTCAAAGAGTTGATGTATTTACTTTTGGAGTGATCGGGATGTGAAGTAGAAAGCATTTATTTAAATAATAAAAAAAAAACACTTAATTTCCTTCCCAAAATGAGGATACAAATCCCATTGCAAAAAATGTGAAATTTCAGTGAATTTTAGGGTAAGGTTTTAGTTAGGAACAATGGCTTCAGACGCGGGATTATCAGACTCCAATGATTTGGACCTCATACATTTTGAGCGTCTCAGTTTATCTGACTGTGCAGGGGCTAGACGAAAGCTGAAATTTATACCCAGGCGAGCTTTAAGCGCCCACAATTCGTTTCAGGCCTTACCCCAATCAGATGAAAGCTCTACCAGAGACAGCTCTACAACTTGTAGTAGTCAGCCGGGTAGGTGTCAAGCCAAATAAATCAGTCTTGAGACTTGAAAAGGAGCCTTGAAGTTACTTATTTAAGCTCGGGGATCTCTGAGGGGCCCCCATGAAATTTTGCTAAATTTCTGATAATGCTTGCAAGCCCCATTTTATTGCGTGTAGCAGTTGCTTTCGTGTATCGCAAGCAATTGAAACATAAGTACTTTTATCTTATTGCCAGTTTCCGTTGTCGAAATTTATTATTTAGATCACTTGAAACATTGAGCTCGTTAAAATGACTTCTTCGTTTTGCTGGATGGATGTGATTCTAGCGCAAAAATGTAAAAATTCTGTCCACCCTGTACGATTAAGGCTAAAAAATCAGTTTATGTGCAAAAGTGGGTCGTTTTGAAAAAAAATTATTTCCAGGCTAGTTAATATTTTCTTCTAGTTCAATTTCTTCAAAACGCATGGAGATATTTTGGCGAAATTTTGTAGAAATCTAGGATCTAGAATAGATAAGAAAACGCATGTTTCTTGGCGTTAATTTCTAATTCTAAGTTAGTTCTGTTTTATTAATTAAACGTATTTTTGATAATTCTTCATATAAGATAAATTGTAGATTCAGAACCCACTTACAAAAGGTACCGAAAAAAAGCCGGCTTTGCCAGCAAAATGCCGCCCATGGGGATATTTTGGGACATAGAAAATGTAGAAGTGCCAAAACAGAAAAGCGCCGCTGCAATTGTCGAAAAAATCCGAGGGTTGTTTTTAAAAAATTATCGCGAATCTGAATTTATGGTTGTATGTGATGTTAAGAAGGAGCAGCCGCAAATTATGCAAGAATTGCACGATTCTCAGGTAAACATTCCATTTGCCTTAGTTTTCAGTGTATTCTAGGGAAGTCTTCAATCCAAGCTTATGAGTCGTATTTTTCAAAACTTTATTCAGGGCGTTTTGATACATACATTAAAATTATTTTATTTCAAAATATTCCTGGGTTTCAGTCAATTTTATTGTTTATTATTTAAAATGTTACAAATACGTTTCGGTGTCTATCTCCACCATGATCAGTTTGTGTATATAGTTGCTTCCAACTTCACATTTGACTGGTCACTAAGTGTCACATTCACTCTGTGACCAGTCAAATGTGAAGTTGGAAGCAACTATATACACAAACTGATGATGGTGGACAAAGACACCGAAACGTATTTGTAACATTTTAAATAATAAACAATACAATTGACTGAAACCCAGGAATACATTGGAATGAGTTAAAACTTAATTAATTTGGAATGTTTCAGGTCAATTTGATTCACGTTTCTTCAACCTCAAAGAATGCGGCTGATGATAAATTGAGACAATCACTGAGGCGATTTGCGGATGTCCATCCTGCTCCTTCAGCGATACTGTTAATTACTGGTGATATAAATTTCGCTGCTGATTTATTCGATTTAAGGTACGTTTTCAGCTTATTCTTCATTAAAACCTTGACAGGAAGGTGCATTTACTATTTTTGTAAATGTAAATCAAATTTGTATATTTATTTTATATATTAAATACACTTGATGGAAGTCAAGTGTTATTATTAACTTATGAAATATAAATGTTTTACTCGTGAAAATGTGCAGGTTTTTCTCCCAAATTAGTCTTGATAGCAACTAGAATAATTTCTTTGTCTAGGTATCGAAAGAAAATACGAGTAATTCTTGTCCACAACGTAAACGTATCGGATGCTTTGATTTTGAGCGCAAATGACCACTATTTATTTACAAATTTAATTCAGTGTGTTCCGTCCACTTCACCGCGAAAAATCGCAGTAAGTACTATTTTTGCTACTTGTAAAATAGACCTTAGCATCCGCAGAATTGTACTTATATTCTAGTGTATTTTTCAGAATTCCCACACTTACTTTTATTTGACTATTCTCAATTTGCCAAAGAATATTGACGAAAGAAAAGTGAAAAACCGACTAGGATTTTTAACGAATAACTGCGGAGGGAAATGTGTCGAGTTTCTAAACAAGAAAGGGATTGCATGTTTCCGATTTGGGAATTTTGATTTAGCCCTAAGGTCAGTATTGGATCAGAATTTGTTTATTGGTTAATTTTTAACAAGATCTTTTACCATTTATCAATAAATCATTTTTAAACCACCCGCTTAATCTATGAAATACAAATTCACGATTGAAACCTAACAATATCAACATTCCTAAACGAAATGTAGGCTGTCTACTTTTTTATAATACATAGAAAAAACCATGTGGATTTAAAAAGAAGCAGATTTACAGTCATGTGCATGGTACTACCACGTTAAAATGCTCCGTTTGTTTCACTGAATTCGCTTCAATATTTCGGTGTGTTAAATTCCAATTTCGTGTTTGCTGAGTAAATTATGGGAAGTTTCAAACCGTATGATAAGAACCATAGGTAGGTTGCTTTAACTGAAATTGTCCCTAGCAGATTTTTGGAAGTTCCAGCTTTTTATGGAACCAATCGAAATTGAGAACTACTTCAATCGCAGCTTTTCATTGTTTTATCAAATCTAACTTAAAACGAAGCAATTCCGATTTTTCCTAGTTCCTTGGTTAATTCACACACACACACACATTTTACAAATTTTTTCATCAAATAGTCCACGGACATGTCATTGTAGTAGACTGACCGTCCTCAACGTATAAGAAAATCAGATTTGTTTCACTAGAAAGGAATTTTTAACCAATTAGTGTTAATTTTCAGAGCTCATAAACGAATTCAAGGTGAAGATGTTTTTGGGCAAAAGATTAGTGTACTCGCACCGTCCGTGAGAAGTTACACTGGTAAGCATGCTAGTTCTTATTTTTTTGTAATTGAGATGATGATGATAGCTAAAGAAGTAAGATCTAGTTTCAATTTGCCACCCTCATAATACCATTATATACAGGAGGTTTTACATGGAAAATGTAAAATACCATTGCAGGAAAACATTTGAAATTTTCTACTCGAAAACGGCGGGTTTTATGAAAAAAGCTAAGAAGAGAGCTTCACCTTGAACAAGCGCTTGAAAACGAATTTAGGTATAAAGTAAAATCAGTGGCCCCAGCGGTCTTTTTGGTGAAAATTATTCAAATACGTGACTGTGTCCGCGCTACTGGTGAAGCTGAAAACAAAAAGTGTCCTACAAATCATGTATAAAAGCATGTACGACTTCATTTAAGATATTTCAGGCGATTTCCACAATATGCCAAATTTAAACTTTGTTCTGAAATAACAAAATCTGAAAATATTTATAGTACAAGTCAAGCTGCAGCAGGCACTGCACCGACCTACCAAACATGTTTTTTATTGATACAACTATGAAAATATCGCCTCTCTCTCAAATTTAAGGGCAAAGAGAAAAAAAATCGGACCTATTCCTTCAGGAGCAACAAGGAAGTAGTACTAGCACCGGTTTCAGCTTAGAAAAAAATGAACTTTTTTCACAAATTAATAGCGTTGTGCCGCCGCCACCAGGTTTCGAAAATCGATCGACAAATGCATATCCGTATAATACTTCGAATCCGCGAAAGAAACGGCAGGTGAGCATTCGCATCTTTTCTTTCAACTGTGTGACTGAAGTGCTGAAAATTTTCAGGATTTTTCAGCAATCAATAAGCGCAAACCGCCAATTTCTATGGATAGGCTAGGGCCTCCGAACTTTAGGCCCATATTGAGATCAGGTTCTTCTTATTCTGGCTCGTGCGCATCACCGATGGAGATGAGTTACGACCAAACGCAAATCAGAAGGGCCATGTCTAGCAAACATAATTCCCCACAGGATCAACTTGCTGCTCGGCAGGGTGCTTGTGCCCTTTCTCCTTATTCTCGCTCACAAGCTATTGGCAGCTCAGAATTTAGTGATAGCGATGGAAAAGTATGCTACTTTTATCTACTCTACCGGCTTAACTACTACTATCCTTTTTATATTCACTAGGGCTATATACCTAACGAAATCAGCATAAATACTCAGGGTACCCAACCAGTGGATTTAACTATAACTAACTTAGATGCTACCATAGACGTTAAGGAACTTAAAAGACTGCTCACTAATATGATAATGAAATACGCCATGGTAAGAGCCAGTTTCGTCATAAAACCATCATGTTAATGATCTTCTCACAGGTATTACACCTGAATATTGTAATGCAAAGCGATGGCACTCCAGTAGCAAATTTACGAGTTAGAAGCCAGCAGGAAGCACAGTTTATAATTTCGCAATTGCACAGGCAAAAGCTGGGCCATAAGCGCATTATTATCGCTTACGAACAAGACGATTCTCCCGATCCGGAACAACTGAAAGTCATGGTCATCAGTGTTTTGCAAGTAAGAGTAAAACCCAGTTCATCTGCCGATTAGCCGATTATTGTATGTTTAATTGTTGTCAGGATGCTCCCAATAAGAGCATGCATCTCTTCAAATTCATGGAGCTGCTTGAATCTAGGTATCACTGTACAGTGTCTATTTCGGAAGTGAACAAGCTAAAAAACGTAGTTTGGATAAGTGATGAAAGGGGATCGAGAGTCATATCACTTACTGAGGAAGCTATCAAAGTTGATCCTTCCTACAACTTGTCGCAGGTAAGTAAATCAATGAAAAGATAGCAAATTGCTTTCTACAATTGAGAAGGTGATCTGCAAACTGCAGTTTTTGTGCATCGATTGTAATTTTCTGCATTGAAAAAACTTGCGTCTCGTCTGCTAAAAACGATTTTTTTTTCATTTCCAGTCAATGATTCCTCAGTGTGTGATCCATTGCCCTAAGAGTATGCAAACATTTGGTTGGTGTGAACTGAATTTTTCCATTGTTCCGAACGTTATGATTTCCTTATCACTTTTCACCGCAAAACTGATGACTTTGTTAAATATTCACTTTGGGTCGATGCCATTGATCAGGTAAACTGAATAAAAAAATATATTGTGATTTAATGAAGCTAAAATGAGTGTTTCAGTTTTGAAACATGTTACGACCAAGTGTTTGAGGACCCTTTGCCTGTTGCGGAGAGTGGAGTTCCTTTGGAGCATCTAATTACGTGCGTTCCGGGTGTTGAAATAAAATTAGTCGGTCCGAACAAGAGCATTAAGGTGATTCAGCATGAGGTGAAAGAAAATGAAGAACATACTGAAGGTAACTAAAATTGCGTTTCACCTTTCTATAAACAAATACAGTGTGTCCAGTATAAAATGATGTACATGGGGATATTGGAAACCGTTAAAGATACAGAGTGGACCAAATGGGGAAAAAGTTGCGCAATCAAGTGCCTATAAATAATCTGTCATCAACTTCTTTGAACTCGGAATAGCAACGGATATACAGGAAAAAAAAAGAAAAAAGTGCGTTTTATAAAATCCTTTATATCGTGTTTATTATAAAAGATACAATAACGAAATCTTCAGGGTGGGGGTAAGAAATGAGCGTGAATTTGAAAATAAAGTAAAAAATAATCTAGGCCCACTATGTTCAATGAGGCCGAAGTCAACTTTTGTTTTTCTTATGGGCGCCATATTGAATTACTGCATTTTTAAATTCCCCTTTAAATATGCTCTTCAACCATGTATAACATGTTTATGTTCGGTCAAGATAAATAATTAAAATTAACAAAATTAAGATTTTATTGTAGTAGGCATTGATATTTCTCTTCAATTTCCCCATACTGACGTTCGTTGTCTGTTCTAATTACCTAGGTAAAAGTCAAAGTAGAATTTATTGTCAGTGTTAAGTGTTTGTAATTAATTGTGTGTTTCAAAATGAATCACTTCAAATTATGAAAAATACGATATATTGGAGAGTTTTATTCTCTGTCGTCGAAATGAAGCGAAAGCTGAAGAAATGTATTTAAATAAATATCCAGAAAGGCGACCACCTGGTAGAACTATGTTTAGGCGTCTGAAAGACAACCTTGTAGCTTACGGGAGTTTTGCTAAGGTAATGAAAAACAAACTTCCAGACGAAAATAAAGAAAATTTGGCAATGCAAAGCGTGGTTGAGACACCGTACGTCTTTGCGTCAAGTTGAAGCCACAACAGGTGTTGCGCGGTCAACGGCGAATAGTATTTTAAAGCGTCATAAATATCACCCCTATCGTGAACGGCCCTGCCAGGGACTCCAGAATGGCGATGCGATTAGAAGAATGGCATTTTGTCAGTGGTTTATTCAAAGAAATAACGAGATACCAAACTTTTCCTTAAAAGTCCTTTGGTCAGATGAGAGCCAATTTACTAAATGTGGACTATTTAATGGTAAAAATACCGATTTTTGGTCAGATGAAAATCCACGGCTAGTTCGTCAAGTTAGGCACCAAGTTAGTTTGGATTTAACGTCTGGTTAGGTATTGTGGGTACCCACGTGATTGGACCATTTTTTTTAATGAGAACTTAAATTCCGAGAGATATTTGAACCTCTTACAAACTAACGTAGCGGAAATACTTATGGATGTTCCAGTAGCTACCCTGCAAAAATTGTATTTCCAACAAGACGGCGCGCCGCCACATAATGGACGTATTATCACAGAATTTTTAAATCACGAATTTCCCAACAAGTGGATAGGCAACCTGGGACCAGTAAGATGGCCTGCGAGATCCCCTGACATAACACCGCTTGTTTTTTTTTGCATGGGGTTTCCTCAAAAATGTGGTATACTGTAGGTCATACGAAACCGAAGAGGAGCTGAGACACGCTATTATAGAAGCTGTTAACAGAATTACCCCAGAAATGATCAGAAAATCCTGTGAAGCAGTAATTAGACGATGTATGCTATGCTTGCGAGAAAACGGCGGCTTATTTGATCACCTGCTTTAATCTTAAAATGTTACTTGTTCTTTTGCAGTGTTCGATATATGATCAATAATAATTTAAAGTAATAATTAATAGAAATATCAATGCCTACTACCATTAAATCTTAATTTTGTTAATTTTAATTATTTATCTTGACCGACCATAAACATGTTATACATGGTTGAAGAGCATATTTAAAGGGGAATTTAAAAATGCAGAACTTCCATATGGCGTCCATAAGAAAAACAAAAGTTGACTTCGGCCTCATTGAACATAGTGGGCCTATATTATTTTTTACTTTATTTTCAAATTCACGCTCATTTCTTACCCCCACCCTGAAAATTTCGTTATTGTATCTTTTATAATAAACACGATATAAAGGATTTAATAAAACGCACTTTTTTCTTTTTTTTCCCTGTATATCCGTTGCTATTCCGAGTTCAAAGAAGTTGATGACAGATTATTTATAGGCACTTGATTGAGCAACTTTTGCCCCATTTGGTCCAACCTGTAACTCTAACGGTTTCCAATATCTCCATGTACATCATTTTATACTGGACACACTGTATATGACTGGATGAAGGGTGATTAATTCGAGATAATTTAATACCTGTTTTATCTGTAGAAAACGTGTTAAAAGCTGTAGCGCCATCGTTGGCTCCAAATGTGAGCCTGTTATGCCGCGAGGTTGTAGATTTGCTGAAAAATCTCGACAAATGCCAGATTTTACTCACCAAATTCATTCCTGCTTATCATCATCATTTCGGCAGACAATGTCGGGTGGCGGATTACGGATACACCAAACTCTTGGATCTGTTTGAAGCGATCTCCCATGTTGTCCAAGTAAGTAAATGGAAAGGAGCTAATAAGCCACTAATAACTCAGTAATTATTTGAATATATACAAGCTATTGGATAATCGAAGGAGTACAAAATTTCAGAATATAGGAGCATTTTCGTATTCTTTTAGATTATGGGTGATGGCTCTAGACGAGTTATAACCCTGACCCATTCTAGTCAGATGCGTCGCTTCATATCAGATCTTCTGCGCGTTCTCAAAGTCCAACCCAATAAACAGATCGCCTTTACCGAATTCGCTATTGCCTACGAGAGAACGCTGAACAAACCCTTCAATCCTGTCGAATATGGATTATGTACTTTGGACGATTTGCTCTGCGAGGTTCCCGAAAACACTATCGTCATCACAAAGGAGAATGAAAACATTTACATTTCGGTACCTAAAAGGGAGCAAACCGCGGAAGAAATGGCCAAAACTAAAGAGTTCGCTAATGAGGTAAGTGATTTTGGTATTTCCACCAAAAAACTTTTACTGAAAACAAACAGTTATGATCCACAACATCCATAATACAAACTGTGCCATACCATTAAGCGGGTCATATTAAAGGGGGTTTTTAATTGGTTTGCAAATTTGCAGGTGATAGATCTATTAAGGCACACTCCATATTATACAATGTTTTTTAATAAATTCGTACCGTCCTACCATCACCATTTTGGTCACCAATGCAAAGTATCTGATTATGGGTTCACTAAATTGATCGAACTTTTCGAAGCTATTCCCGATGTGGTAGAGGTAATCACTTGTACCGAACATGTTTGTGCTGTTGAATGTGAATACAGAAACGCAACCACTGAGATAGCAAATGCAGTTCAACGCACTGTTCATGTCCTGTATTCTTCGTCTAGATTAAAGAGCTACCGGATGGAGAAAGAACCATCAGTCTCAGCCTGCAGCAGTCTCTGAAGATACTCAGCACGCAAGTCCTGCGGATGATTCGAAACGTTTGGGGCGGCGCCTTGAAGTTGGATGAATTGCCTATGCTTTACTTCACAGAGTACGGCTACCCGCTAAACCCTCAAGTCTACCAATGCGAGTCTTTGGAAGAAGTCGTCAGTAAACTTTCAGAATACGTACAGGTAATTTACTCTAAAAAAAATCTGGATTATTGATAGATTTTTAATAATCCTCCAGGTGATCCATAGTAATGCTGGTTCATTACTACGTCCAGTTGAAATGGATACCTCGCAAAGTATTCTAAAAGTGCGCTGTTGGGCAATGTTACTAGTGCCGCCTCATGTGAAGAATTTAGTTTCATTCAGGAACGAGTATCGTCAATGCTACGGCAACAATTTCACCACTGAGGATCTTAGGAAAATTGCCAATGTTGTTTCGGTAAATACTCCAATGGATGCAATTTTCAATTACAATAAAAACCATGAATTTCAGCTCTCGTCAATGCACAACATTGACTACATATCATTGACCTCACTATACGTACTGGCCGCTCAAATCTACTGCGTTATTTGCAATCACGGCGGATCAGTGGAGTACAATAAACTGGAGCAGTTGTATGAAGAATCCTACGGAAAACCCGTCAAGTTGTCTAGCTTTAACATCAATACAGTAAACGAATTCTACAATCGGTTCAACCTATTGTTTTATGTTCGAGGCAGCAAAAAGAACAGCATTGTGGTACCGAATCGTAATTTAGAAGGTACTACTCAACGTGCCCGCTAAGGCGTTGAGATCTAAAGCATTTTTCTTTTCAGAATATATAGCATTCAAGTTTCATAACAACAATTCGGAAGCTCAAGAGCAACTGAACATTAACAATCAATGGAGCGACATATTAAGAGGGTCGTCAGATCAGGAACAAGGTGCTGTCAAGAAATACACTCCTCCTAAGCCTGATACACCACCATCGCCTGTAAGTATTTATTTACTCCGGTTTGTATTTAATTTCTTTACGCAAAAGTGGTTTTCGGGGAAACATTGAAACGTAAATAAATTTCAGAATGTATACGATAAAACTTTGTGGTTTTGGGCTGTAGGTTACAACCACTTTGTGAAAACTATCGCGTTAGGAAGCGGTCGTCTTTTGATTATTAGTATGCCCTAATAGCGTCTTGTGGTAGTTTGGTATTCAGGTTATAATGCAGCTTAAAAAATAATGGTAATCTTTACCAATGTGAAAGCAAAGACAATACGAAGTAACAGATAAGATGTTCCAGAAATGACGCGCTGAAAATATTTAAATACTCTTAAATTAAAACGAATTGAACAATGCAATAAAATTAAAATAACGTTAGCGATCATGATTCATTATCCATGAATTGTGTCTTGTATTTTCGTTAATTTTGTTGATATTCGATATATTAATAAACTTGCGTGCATAGAACAACTCGGCCCACTGTAAACTTTTGACTTTAACTATAGTTTTTTTAAAAACTATTCATCAGATCAAAAAAAGAAATATGCTGTTTGAAAGACAATTTAATATGCTTTAATGTGAGTATAAATAAGCGGTAAACAAATGAAACGTGTTTATGTGGTGATTGTAACGAAAATAAAAAAATTGTCAAATATTAAAATTATTGCGTTTGTAACTGCAATTTACATATTAATTCGTTTTTCATAATCTCAATAGTGTTTAAGTGTGTTAGTTTAATCCATACTACACCACAAAAAGCCGGCTAAGTTATTGCTTTAATCGAAAATGGACTTAGTCAGCGAGCTGTTGCTAGACAATTGCATATGACACGCGCAGCGGTTCGAAGAGTGTGCAAACGTTATTAGGAGACTGGATCCTTTCATAGGCGACCTGGAACAGGCAGAAGGCGATTTGCAACCGTTCGTGGTGACCGCTTTATTGTGTCAACAACATTAAGAAATCGTCACCTTAATGCCGTTCAAGTGCAACTACAGCTCTGTGAGGTGCGAGGAGTGGCTATTTGTCAGTGGACAGTAAGACGAAGACTGCAGGGAAATAACCTGACCCCTAAAACACCTGCGATTGGTCCAAAACTTACTCCAGCTCATCGGCAAGACGCCTGCGTTTTGCACGGGATCATCTGAATTGGACGTTGGAACAATGGGGATCTGGTCTGTTCTCAGATGAGACCAGAATATGCCTCCATGGTAGCGACCAAAGAAGGAAAGTGTACTGAAGGCCAAGAGAGCGATTTGCAGATTGCTGCTTTGAAGAGCGGAGTGCTTATGGAGGTGGTTCCTATATGATCTGGGGTGCAATTTCTATAGGAGCACGAACCGACCCTGAGGTCATTCGTGGGGGCGACCGTGTTCACGGAAGAAGAGGTTTAACGGCTGTTAGATATATCGAGGAGATTTTAGCAATTCATGTGGTACCTTACGTCGACTACATTGGAGACGAATTTACCTTTATGCATGACAATGCCAGGCCGCACACCGCAAGAATCGTGCAAGATCACATTGCAAAGTCGGTTTTCGGGCTATGGAGTGGCCAGCATACAGTCCTGACCTAAATCCGATCGAACACTTATGGGATGAGCTAAAACGAAGAATTCGAGCTAGACATCATACCCCAAACTCGATCCCAGAGCTTATTGTTGCAGTAGAAGAAGAGTGGTTTAACATTCCTCAAGAAACAATAGCAAACTTGATTAGAACTATGCCTAATCGTAGGAGAGAAGTTATTAGGGAAAGAGGAGGTCATACGCATTATTAAAAAATTAAGTGTTAAGTTTTAAATTGTCAATAACCCTATTAATGTTAATAATAAATAAGCTTAATTTGCTTAATGCATTAATTTCACTATGTTAAACATAGGATACTCACAATAATTTATACTCACATTAAAGCATATTAAATTGTCTTTCAAACAGCATATTTCTTTTTTTGATCGGATGAACAGTTAAAAAATATAGTTAAAGTCAAAAGTTTACTGTGGGCCGATTTCTATGCACGCAAGTGTAGTAGTAAACATCTTTATTTCTTAGAAAAAGCTATCGACCTATCGGTCTTTCTGCCCAGGTCTTTCTGATATATTAATATTAATCATTGTTGTGTATATTTTCCTGACTGTACTTTAATTTATTTCAAAAAATTCCTGGGTTTCAGTCAATTTTATTGTTTATTATTTAAAATGTTAGAAATACGTTTCGGTGTCTTTCTCCACCATCATCAGTTTGTGTGTATAGTTGTTTCTACCTTCACATTTGACTGGTTATTTTAACTATATAATAGAAATAACCAGTCAAATGTGAAGGTAGAAACAACTGTACACACAAACTGATGATAGTGGAGAAAGACACCGAAACGTATTTGTAACATTTTAAATAATAAACAATAAAATTGACTGAAACCCAGGAATTTTTTGAAATAAATTAATATTAATCCAATTACACAATCAACTTTTCATAGTTTATAAACATTTGACATTATTTTTTTTCGATCTGTAATACTTGCTATTATCCGCCGACGGCATATTTTCTAAGTTCTGAAATATGCTCTCGCTATGGCCGAAGGATAGAAACACATTATTATAGTTCACTATGCACACTGTGTAGTCAATGTGAAGAGAAAAACTCTCTAACACTCAGATATACCCACATTCTTTCTTTGCGAAGCCAACTCACCCCTGCCCTGTACAATTTGAGTGATTCTGAATATTTTCATTATAGGGATCAACTTTGTGGTGGAACAGCCCGTCCAAACTTAGTCAGGAGCAGATGGTAAGTCACTTAGTAGATTTAATCTGATGGTTTAAGGGATGAAAAATTGTCATTTTCTCAAAAATTATCAAAGAATGGAATACCTACTATCAAAATATTTCAAACAATTAACTCTAAACAATAGAGGCTTACTTGAAAAGCGTAATAAACAGTTAGTCTATTTGGGGTGTTTGTTGAAAAGGTGTTTTTTCTATTGAATTAATGAAAGTGCTACAGAAAAACCTACATATATTTTATGAAATGTTTCAGAATTTCTTCATTGACATGCCACTAACTCTGGACCGTACTCTACATGAAATGTCGAAATCTCTAATTTCTCCAGCTCGTTATTTACTTTTTAGCGATACCCCTTGGAATTTGGCACAACCACCTACTTTGGCTCCCGATGCGCATGAACTACCTATTCCTAACAAGCTCTTACCCAAAGGTAAAAAATCTAAGATATGACTACACATCGTAATATTACTGGTCAGAAGAAAGCCGATCTTATCCAAGGGTTTTAACTGCATATCTATAATTTTCATAGTTCGCGGTCAGTGCCCGACTGTTTTCGACCGTCGTGGAAAAGAATTTCTTCCTACTCAAGATGGTTTGTCTCTGAAGATGCACGGCACTCGTGCTCTCGAAACATCAGGAAGACATTTTTTTCCACGACGCCCTAAACCTTTGAAAAACTCAACAGTTTCAAACTGTTTTTTTTTGTGCAAAGGGAGATAGATAAGTGTTATTATGAGAATTTTTTGCAAATTTTCACAGCTGGAATGTCAGATGATAGTGGCGATTCTGGAGTAAATATTCTAGCGGATCACTCTCCATCGGACAGCGATTTGGAACCATTCACAAGTAAAGGTACGTGAAAAAAAATGCAGGGTTTAGTTTAAAACGGAATTAATCCCGTTGTTTTGCAGGCGCTATCAAGAAAAAGCCTTATAACGGAACATTCCTTAACTTCAAGTAATACAACCCGGGCATAAATGATTTAAATGTTGAACTGTATATTTATTTTTAAATGTTTATATATGTGAATATACTGTAACAGAAAAAACGCTGCACAAGAAAATGTAGATTTGATTGCAAATGACTGGTGTGAGAATATTGTGCATATTATTATGTAAGTAAGTGAAAGAAGACCGATTTCCTGTTTAATGTATTTGCAGTCTTAAAATTTATTTTTAAAGCATTTTTCTACTGTGGCACGTTTGAAGTACTCACTAAATTGATGAAAATTCCAAGACTCTTTTTTAGTGGAAACATTCCTGCTCCCTTTTTATCGTCATTTAGGTAAGTTAGTACTACCCTGGAAGTTGATATCACAAGTTTTATCACGTGATGTAGTCAGGTAGGTCTATGTTATATATATGTCAATATATTCACTATCCAAGTCACTAAAAAGTTGGATACAAGAACAAAAGCTTGCATTTACAGCACATTTGACAGTAATTATTGTTTGTAACGTAGAAAATATTCCGTTATTGGGCGAATTTTTGTGTAAAAAATATTGTTCTAAAACATACTTACTAGTGGTAGGATAGTTTGATATCAACTTTCGAGATATTTGTGTAGTTTGTTAGTATATTGTATTTAGTAATTTTTCTCTTTCAAACATTTCTTAGATGTAATTTGCTTTTACATTTTTTATAACTTGTTTATGCGATATTTTTATTGATGACATATTTTTGGATAATTATAAATGTTAGGCATAATTTTATCTGTACTTAAATAAGGTTATTTTAGAAGAAAGTTTGCCAAATTAAAATATGTGAATTTATGTTGAATAAAGATAATACATGTTTGTTCTTTTCGATAAGACTTTACATTTCAAGGGGTTTAAAAATGTTGTACATTCAATTCCTGGTTATTTTTAAAACGTTTATTTTAAACACTACACCATTTTTCCACCAATGACTGTAGACACCGCTCTTTAATTGAACAACCCAAAGGCGGTAAATAAATCTAACTTCATTCTAGGGGAGTTAACTTTCCTATTACTCTTTGGGAAATTTGGGGGTTTTACCGCACCCCACAGGTCCGTACCTGCGCTCCCAAATCATTCGGTGCTTCTGCTTCAATAGGGCCGTTTCGGCACTGTGATATATTCCCATATCACCATCTGGGGCGGAAACATGCAAAGTTCACATCAGGCATTTTTTTGCTGTCGAAAAACTTACATTTCGTAAACCAGTTAGTGATGGATTCTTGGTAAATTCTATTAACATCGGCACATTTCGTCTCATGATCAGGACTTTCATACATAACGCAATCTTCAAATCTTGAACGTAGAATGGTAAGCATTTCGGTCTCTACTTTTCTACAAGAAAACAACTTACACTATTGGGATTGAATTGCTTTAAAATGCAGGCATCTGAATAAAACAAAAAGGTAAGTCGTAAGCGATATTAATGTATTTTGCATTACTTTGTTCTTTTTCAAAACAAATAGATGGGAACTACTAATGGTTTAGCTCGTTGGCCGCCTAAATTTCCCGATTTTTCCTCATTAGATTGCGTCTTTACCTCATTAGAAACAACCATTCGTTTATCCGAACAGTGCGGGTCGAAACAGATCCCTCACTTCCAAAAGGTTTGTCCTCGGATGTCAGGAGAAGTTTTAAGGGAGCTAATTACATTTATGCCTTGTTCAAACGCCTCTGGGCCTCATAAAGCGAAATTGTTAGTGTTAGGCAGATTTGGAAGACCTCGTTCTTTCGGACATGAATGAATGAAAGCATGGGCACAAACGATATTTTCATAAAATGGATCTACGCAGATTTTGTCCCTGCAGTTCGAAAAAAAGGGAGCTGAATTTGGATGCAAAGGCTCTTCTAATTTTAGACAATGCATCAGGGCACCCAGAAGACTTTTCTTCAGATGAAAAACAAATTGTTGCAATGTTTTTGTCACCTGAAGTGCCGCTAGTGAAACTCATGGATCAAAATGTGATTCGCACGATTAACTTGATAATAAAATTTTTTTTTTTTTTTAGAAATAAAGATGTTTACTACTACTACTACTTGATAATAAACGATAATATAAGACGTTATGGTTGAACTGGCTAAGGCTTGGAAAAATGTGCGACCCGAACTTATCAGAAGTCAGGGATTAAACTCATTGACCAACAAGCTGCTGGTTGGGACCAGGAAGACCTTCTTCCATGGTCTGCGTGAAGGCATCGACAAACAAGTAACGGATGTTACTGGATTGTTAAACCAGATTGGCGGGGATTTTTCACATTAGGAAGTTATTAATTACACTGAAAATTTGAGGTTGCACATGAACCGCCACTGATTCAAAGAGCTACACGAGAAATAACCTGTGCTCCAAATGAGGCTTAATAGTGTCCCTACCTATCGCGCTTATATTGCTGGTTAGCTTCATAAATGCAAACAGCATCATCAGTATAACACTGATCTATTGTGGGAACCCTTCGGAATTTCTGATGATACCAGGGATACTGTTGCTGGTTCGGTTCGACAACCTTTTCTACAAAATGCAGGAATTGAAATAAAATAGGCTTACATTACATAATTGATGAGGTTATATGAAAAACTACCTCGAAACCATGTAGTGGGGCCATCAACCACTCGCATTAGAGCCTGAAGAACGGCGACAAAAGCATTCTTGGGCTCCGACTCCGACATTATTGTTTAAAGTAAACTTAAAAATTGAGAATATTGAATAAAAATTTTTTGAGAGATGTCAGATGGGGAATTAGTTGGGTTAAGGCAACCGATTAGTTAATAGACAAATGGCAACTCTTCTTCAAATTCGTTGTGGAAATGAGACAAGGACAAGGCCAACTTCAACTTTCGGTTTTTTGGCAGTTCGCTTTAAACTTCACACGTTTCCGAGATATTCGAACATATGAAATGTTAACAAAACTATTTGGATAATTTGCGAGAAAGAAACACTGCTACTGTTGATGGGCGACTAATTTGTCCACATTAATCGCTTCGTTATGGTAAGCACCTCCAAGCAAAACACTACTAAACAATGCTCATTATTAACCTAAAAAAAATCGCACACCCTTGGGGCCCTTCCACAAAAAAATCCACTCAAAAACGCTCGAAATTTGTTGCAGGAACTCGAAAATTCGTTGGCCGTCGTGGAGACTTTATTTGAGGAATTTTTCAATCCTTACACCAACAATTGCAGAAAACATGAAATCGAAGTGCAGCTGTCTGTGATCAAGGAAGTACCACACAAGGGAAATCTGTGCCTGCATTTTATGAAGCACAGTTCTAGTCAACATGTGATTATGTTTTCTTTACAAATTTTGGAGGTAACTTTTCCACTTATTTCCGAAAAAGGACGAGGTCTTTCACTTCTGATATAACTTCAAGTACATATCGACTGGAGGGCTGTTTTTATTTGCAGTTTAGTTTTTTCGATTGGAGTCGCCGATGTATGCGAAATAAGCTGTCTCATAAGCACATGATCAAAACGGTACTGCGATATTCTTTGGGTCAAAAGACGATCTCACCTAAGTTTTACTAAGAATTTTTCTTTTTCAATATCTTTTTTGAAATATCGGGATAATAGACGATGGAGGCGTCCCCTGAACAAGGGCTCCCTCAAGGATCCCCGCTCTCACCGTTTCTCTACAATATATACTGCCATGACATATACAATTACAACTTACCAGACAAAAATCAAATCGACAGATCGGCATACATATTACAATACGCAGACGACACGGCACTTATTGTACATGACAAAACTACTGAGAGAGCAGCTCAAAGACTCCAAACACTAACAAACAATACAATGACATGGTTTTATAAATGGAGACTAACACCAAACGCGTCAAAAAACCAACTTCTGCTCACAAACCACAGACTCAACGCTGACTCCCCTACAATAACTACAGACGGCCAAACGACACAACCAAAAAACGACGTAAAATACCTTGGAATCACAATTGACCACAAACTTAAATTCACTAAACACATACGAAACATCAGGGCAGAAACAATAAAGAGAACAAAACACTTCCGATCACTAACCTACAAAGACAGAGGAATCAGCACAAACACCGCCACCAAAATATATAAAGCTATTTGTAGACCCTTGCTAGACTTTGGACATATACTCATGACCAACGGAACAGAAAGGAGAAAACGTTATACACAGACAACAGAGCAAATTGCACTAAGACTAATAACACGAATAAGACACCCCCGAAACCCACTACACAACTACTATACTATACGAACGCACAAACATGACAAAGATCTCGGAAAGACTCATACAGCTACAGACAAAATGGACAAACAACCCCTACAACTGGACCATACTGAATCCCCTTTGTCTTACAAGACCAACCAGACAATCCCGCTTCCGTTTCCCTACATTAACGCTACTCGAACACTTACAAACGCAACTGACTAGTGGACAATAAAATAATCTCTTCTTGCCACTGAAATTTTATTTAATAATATCGTTAACCTAGAATAAGAGAATTTTCATATTTGTTTTTTATTTAGATTAAAACTACATGTATTAAACAAGGGCAGAAAGACCGATAGGTCGATAGCCTTTTTTAGAAATAAAGATGTTTACTACTACTAGACGATGGATTTTAATGAAACTCGCTGTAAATGTGTTTCTATGTAAGACTCATGTCTTGATGAAGCAACTGAGTTCATCCGCTTTGGGCAAGTGAGGAATTCTGGAGTGTTTTGGTACAAAAACAACCAGAACTTCATGAACTTTTTACAGTAACAAAACTTAAATTAAGTTTTTTCGTAATCTCGGGAAAGAGCTCAGATGGATTCTGAAGAAACTTGCTGTGGATTTGTTGCTACGTGAGGGTCATATTTTTCTAAAAACTCTCCCTCGTTTCGTGAAATCTCTGATGAACGCATTTCAAGACGCAAGACTTGGACCATGTCGCTCAGTTAAAAATTATAAAACGCTTAACAATTAAGTAGTAGTAGTAAACATCTTTATTTCTAAAAAAGGCTATCGACCTATCGGTCTTTCTGCCCTTGTTAATCTCCACAATTAATTTAGCAAGCAAAGAGAAATATTTTTTTTGCGAAAAAACTGAGAGCTACAAAATGTTACAAAGAGTCCAAAATTTTTCCAAAAGAACTAGTCCATCAACTCAAAAATAAATCAGTTGATTCCAGCTACCACATAAAAAGTTCTGGTAGTTTTTGTACCAAGATACTCAAGAATTCCTCACTTGCTCAAAGCGGATGAACTCGGTTGCTTCATCGAAACAAGAGTCTTACATAGAAAGCAATTCACAACGAGTTTCATAAAAATCCAGTGTACCATTCTCCCGATATTTAAAAAAAACATTTTTTTGAAGAACTTTGACCATCAATAGCTGAGCCGCCGGACATTTGTTCTTGATAAAAGTTAGGTCATATGGTCTTAATTTGGGCCAAAGAATGTCTTACTGCCCTTTTCATCATGTGCTTACGGAACACCATGTATAATTAATTTAAAGCAAAAATTATTTTCACTTAAATTGTCTTATAAACTCAATAAAACTCACTTAATAAAAGCGAGTTCACGAACTTATTTCTTTGTACAAATTGTCTGAAGTTGTGAAGGTTCTACTGAACGTCTGCTTGTCTATCATATAATTCATATCCGGGGTACAAAACTGATGAAAAATAACACCCAATTTATACTAAAACTGACTGTCCAGACCGAATATTTCTTTTAGTTTATGGTGAATCAAGGACAATGGCCTGCGATGGAGACAGAGATCCAAGACGAACTGAAAACTATCCTTCCGCTAACTTTAATAAGTAAAAGTGACATTCCCAATTTTTTAAAAAGCAAGTACGCTAAGATTGTTGCAAATATTGCCAAAGTTGACAAACCAGGAGATAATTCCAATTTCTTCTGGACCTTAACCAACGTAATTATTAAGGTGAGTATTGTTAAGTCATAAGGAATAGTTTGATAGACCCTTATCGCCTTAAAAGATCCTAAAAGTATTTGAGAATCCTCAACATTTTACATACTTTTGGTGAAACCGATAATCTGCGGTTCAAATGGAGTTCAGTCGTTTTAAATGTTCTTTTTTCAGTTACTAAAATCGTCAGAGCAGCTAATCCTAATCGGGTTGATACTGTTCAGAGCAATGTGCGAGGAATTTTTGGGTTTAAATGTGAAACTTCAAAGTCTAAGTTGTAAAAAGGAAGTGAAAATGTTTGAGGAAGAGTACATTCCTCGTGTCCTTTACATATTGACGGATCTTTTGGAGAATATAAGTGAGTGACCTTTACTTATGTTTTCACATAGGTACAATCATGAAGAAGGGGGGGCACTTATTTAACTACGCATTCCTCCAATCCGAGACGAATCACATTTGGGTTTTTTTGTAAACAGAGATTAGTAATACTTTCCTCAGAAGAATGCGTGATTGAAATAATGCCCTTTCTGCTTAAACACCTTGTATATGTCCCGATTGTTTAGGTTCAAAATCCAAGCACACTGCCACTGCAACCCCTCCTCCCTCACCTACTCAAAATAATTCAGCTCCTGAAGGGCAAACCCCCAAACACAACTATTCAGCCGATTATCCGCCAGAAACTAAAGCCATCGTTCAAGAATCCCTAGCTATACTATCGTTGCTTTTCTCTTCAATTCCTGTCGAGCAGGTGCATCTGCTAACGATTAAGGCTGTATTTAATTTTACCAAATGTTCATCTTACTCTCAGGTAATTTTCAAGATTGTCCATTTTTTGCAAGTTGGGGAATGTTTTCGCACTTTTTAGGATGACGACGACCTTTGTATCAGTGCCATAACAACAGTTAACGAGCTGTTGTATCGAAAAAGTTGCCCACCTGGGGCGGACTCGTTGTTCAAGATAATTTACATTCTGGTGGTGGAACTTGTCCGGAACATGACTACTTCTGTTACTCATAGAAAGGAAAACACTGACGAATTGTGAGCGCGTTTAACTCTCAATTAGTTCAATATGTAAAGGTTCTTGATGTAGGTTTGTCGACAAGGTTTCCGAACTACTGGTCCTGTTGATTGAACAGCATTTTTGCCGATTCGAGGCAGATCCGACGTTCACTGCTCTGGAGTTTTTATCGCTATTTTTCCAATATACTATGGGTCTGACAAATAGTGTGCATTTTTTGCGCTGCTTGAGCGTCTGGTCCACGTTTTTTAAACGAGTGAAACCCTATGCTTCAGTAAAGTGAGTAAAATGCCTCACTTTTAATTCTGGCAAAATGTTTTCCTATTTATTTCCAGGTACCATCAAGTGTGTGTAGGCTTAGGTAGTGCCTTAATCAATAAAATTCAATTTAGCTTAAACCACGCACAGCTTGTAGACCTTCTTACAATCAATATTGACGATGTAAGTTTTTTGCAATGCTCATGGGAAACCGCATTTATCAATCTTGTTTTCAGAATAACACAGAGTGGCAATATTTTTTAAACTCATCATCAGAAATTATATCACAAGCTGCGCAATTGGCTCCGCTAGAAACTCTTCATCAACTTGTAAGTTAACGTGCTGCTCACTAATTGCCTTAGCACTAACTTTCATTCGCAATGTTTCAGATAAACTCGTGGAATGTGTGTAATTCACAATATCAGGAACTGGAAACTTACTCCGACACATGGTTCAACAATTCGAGTAACATTGAGACTGAAAAACTAACTTATATTCTTAGGGATTTTTCTACACTATCATTCATGTTAGCCAATTTAGCAGACCATTTTTGTGTGTGTGGTAAGAGGATAAATCAAGTCTATGTGTATGTATTTACGTTAAATGTGTGTCTTTCCCGCTCTAGAAAACCCTCAAGTCATTGGAATTGCCACACCGATAATCTGTCTTTTCATGGAAAATACCATCAAAAGTGCCTCTAGCTACAAGAAAATCAAATCCTACCTCCTTAGATTTAACGATGCAAAGTTGCTGCAAAGTTTTATTGATTCGTAAGTGGTTTAGAATCAACTGCACTAGTGAGGATTGGTTAATAAATATTTTTCTTCTAGGCAAAGTGACTTGCTGTCTGTTTTGAAGGCTTGGCTGGGTTGGATGGAGGCTCGCAGTCAGCTAAGCTCAAACGTGGACATTTTTCTCAATCTTATTTTACCGGTGCTGCATGAAGGCGACAAAGTGCCGGTTCAAGTATACTCGGCAGCTTCCCAGTTGTTCCTAGAACTGTCCCGCAGACCAAAGTATCTCTGCCCGTTGACAAATAGGGCAGTAGCAGACTTTATAGAAAAGGCAAGTTAGTTTTACTACGCAAAACTGCAATCTGAACCTACATTTTATTGGCAGGTCCCAAAGCTAAAACTCAGTTCACCAGAGACCGTGAACTGCATTTATTCCGCAGTATGCGAAATTTTACTAAAGCCGCTGAAAAGCTTAAATCAGCACGAGCTGCAAGCTTACAAGCGTTTTATAGATGGGTTTCTCAAGGAACTAAGTGCGGATTTTATGAGTTTAACTCCCAAGACTGCCGAAGTAAAAGTGATAGAAACAGTGCATGTATTGCCAGCTTTGGCCCATTTAATAGAGTATTGCAGAGGTTACCCTTTGGTATCTAAAAAAGAGCTAGCAAGCGGCATTGAGGTAACTACGAAAATCACATGTATGCGGTTAATTCCATATTGCAAATGCTTGTATTAGATTAGATTGATTAAGTGAATTCCTATTGAATTCCGCGTGTTATCTGTCTAATACAAGCGTTGCTGTTTTATGATCATGGACATAACATGGAATTTTGATTGATTTTAGCCCATACTAACACACTCCATGGTACTATTCCCTACCTACGTGAAATATTCACAAGTCCACGATGCATTTCCTCAGTTTTTCAATTCGATTTGAGGAATTTACAGTCGCAAATAGGCCCGGATTTTACGAAAAACGCCATGAATATTTTTTTCCAAGTAGCAGTCTGGTAAGTTAAATTGACAAAATTTCTTAGTTAACAAGTCAAACATGTCGTAGGTTGTCTGTTTCATTCAGGGTGAGAGCAAATTAACCACAGAAAGTTTTCGGCATCTGTTCATGTCGAAAATCCAAGAATTTTATTCTGAACGGCGGCAGTAAATGAGGAAATGTTTTAGGGAACAGCAATCCAACAATCTGGACGGCGTAAAGCAATTACTGGACATTTTCATAGTGGTAGTCCAAGAGTCAACAAGCAAGAATTTCTTTTCGGACATCTTACAAATATGCATGGAGACTATTTATCCGCTGTTGTCGTCGCAAGCCATGGAAAAGCCGGATGTATTTTTGTCATTTCTGGAATTACTTTACAGGTAGGATTTCGCGTACAATGTGACGCGGAAAAACCAATTCGCTTTTTTAATGTGTTGCAGTATACTGAAGTTCCATTGGTTGTACTTTTACAACTCGCAGGTATTAATGGGTTTTTCGCCCGGATGTAATGAAGACGAAGTGGGGCCGGATGTTCCGAAGAGGCCGGAACAATTGTTGGCAATTTTGAAGGTTTTTGGCGAAGCTCTGATGATGGATGATATCAATATTTTCAAACAAAGTTTGGCCAGTTTACAGGACTTAAACCGTTCGAAAAAGCTGTACCATAAGGTAAACAGTTCGCAGCAGTCGCCAGCGGTTGAGCCTAATTTCCTAAGTTATCCACAGGGTTTATTTCAATCTAATTTGCTTCCTGAGCTGCTTCGAGTTCTTCTACAGACTTTCGTCTACAAGAAACAGGCTTTAGCCAAAGAGGATATTATGCTGGCTGTGTACGATATGTCGGAAGTCGATTTCGATGGGTTTATCTACAAGTTTCTGCCTCTTTTTCTGGAAAATGCCGGTGGGCTTGACGGGAAGTTTCGCGATATTTTGCTCTGCCATTTTCAGGATCATAAAGAGCGGGTAAGTGTTTTGTCTTCTTTTGCTGATAAACACTATAAATACACTAGTATGTTTACAGGATGTTCCTTCTTTCATGCAGAATTTACAAAACTTTGCAGAAGACTATGAGCAAGTAGTAATATATTCTAGAAGCCACAGTTCATAAAAACACATTTTTCAATTGCTCCTGCCTTTATTGCATTTGTATTTTGATTTTATTCTCTTTTCGATTCAAGCGCGACCTAAGTTAACTGTTAAAAAATATAATTAATTATAGGTTTTTATAATATTACCGATTATAAGATCGATATAGTTAATCATATATTTTTTTAATATTAGCTAATATATAAGCTTTTTTTATGAATAATACGTTATATATTTTTGCTATCTGTGATTCAACATTTCTGGGCCACAAAAACATCGCAACAGGTGGAAAGCATGGAAAAATTATGGAGTTAAAGAAGTTTAAGTTCTATTAATTTTCTGCTACAGTACTGGTAAAGTAAAAAAGTAATTTACGAAAACATGATCTCAAAGTTAATAATAAAACAGCTTTTTCAATTTTGTTGCGGATCATTTCACCTTTTTCTAATGTTGACTTGGACTCTTAATAAGCATCAAAACTACTAAGGTTTGTTCAAATCCAAGGGGCATATGCATAAACAATTCTGCTTTTTTGTGTTGTAAATTGATGTCCGTGTATTTTCTGGTTTTCTTCAGGCTTGCAGTTTGCATTTCCATTCCTTAATTTACTTCGATGTGCGAAGGAATGGATTGCTTAGCGCGGTTCTGAGCAATTTTCTGCTCGCGTATTTGTTTGCGTTTTGTGTCTCTTGGTATTGAATATTATCTAGTTTATTATTAGGTCAGCTCTTTTTGATTCACTTTTTATATATATATTGAAGATAATGCAAATATGTTTTATGTTGGTTATTAATTCCATCCATTATGTTCTTTTCATTCGAGATATTATTGACTTTTTGAGTTCTCGGTCAATGTTCGCTTATTTTTGCAATTCTTAATTTCTTACGATTCTTTTTGCCACTGAAAGAAACAAATGTGATCCCTAAGAGTGTACTCCCCGACATGTCGAGGGCTAAAGCATAAACGTTTAGTTTTTAGGTTCTATTAATTAAAAAAATTAGGTAGTACCGTTAGTATTTATATTGAAGACTTGTGATCGCTCAATTTTGTGTAATATTTATAATGTCCTTTTTATATTAAAATAAACTAAAATGCTACCTGATGGCGATTTTATTTAGTTTACCATAATCGGTTGTAAAATTTAATATACAGGGCATTTCTGAAATAACGACTTCGTTTTGCAACATACAGGTCACGAATCCGAATAAGTGCTTCAGCAGTCCATAACAGAAGTTTCACTGGGTGCGATTTGGGTTACTTTCGGACAAATGGTTTATTTTTGATTAATTTACGCACTTTCTAAGATTTGTTGGGTTCGGCTGTTTTTGCACTGTCTCCCGTTATTGCTCGTTTCTCGACATCCAGGATGGATATCGGGATTGGGGCTTCGGCAATGGATAAAAGAGGCTTCATTTACGACTCGGTGCGAATTTGGTTGCTTTCGGCCAAATGGATTATTTTTCATTAATTTACGCACTTTCTAAGATTTGTTGGGTTCGGCTGTTTTTACACTGTCTCCCGTTATTGCTCGTTTCCCGACATCCAGGATGGGTATCGGGATTGGGGCTTCAGCAATGGATAAAAGAGGCTTCATTTACGACTCGGTGCGAATTTGGTTGCTTTCGGCCAAATGGATTATTTTTCATTAATTTACGCACTTTCTAAGATTTGTTGGGTTCGGCTGTTTTTGCACTGTCTCCCGTTATTGCTCGTTTCTCGACATCCAGGATGGGTATCGGGATTGGGGCTTCAGCAATGGATAAAAGAGGCTTCATTTACGACTCGGTGCGAATTTGGTTGCTTTCGGCCAAATGGATTATTTTTGATTAATTTACGCACTTTCTAAGATTTGTTGCGTTCGGCTGTTTTTGCACTGTCTCCCGTTATTGCTCGTTTCTCGACATCCAGGATGGGTATCGGGATTGGGGCTTTAGCAATGGATAAAGAGGCTTCATTTACGACTCGGCGCGAATTTGGTTGCTTTCGGCCAAATAGATTATTTTTGATTAATTTACGCACTTTCTAAGATTTGTGCGGTTCGGCTGTTTTAGCACTGTCTCCCGTTATTGTTCCGACATCCAGGATGGGTATCGGGATTGGGGCTTTAGCAATGGATAAAAGAGGCTTCATTTACGACTCGGTGCGAATTTGGTTGCTTTCGGCCAAATAGATTATTTTTGATTAATTTACGCACTTTCTAAGATTTGTGCGGTTCGGCTGTTTTTGCACTGTCTCCCGTTATTGCTCGTTTCTCGACATCCAGGATGGATATCGGGATTGGGGCTTCAGCAATGGATAAAAGAGGCTTCATTTACGACTCGGTGCGAATTTGGTTGCTTTCGGCCAAATGGATTATTTTTGATTAATTTACGCACTTTCTAAGATTTGTGCGGTTCGGCTGTTTTTGCACTGTCTCCCGTTATTGTTCGTTTCTCGACATCCAGGATGGATATCGGGATTGGGGCTTCAGCAATGGATAAAAGAGGCTTCATTTACGACTCGGTGCGAATTTGGTTGCTTTCGGCCAAATGGATTATTTTTGATTAATTTACGCACTTTCTAAGATTTGTGCGGTTCGGCTGTTTTTGCACTGTCTCCCGTTATTGCTCGTTTCTCGACATCCAGGATGGATGTCGGGATTGGGGCTTCAGCAATGGATAAAAGAGGCTTCATTTACGACTCGGTGCGAATTTGGTTGCTTTCAGCCAAATGGTTTATTTTTTATTAATTTATGCACTTTCTAAGATTTGTGCGGTTTGGCTGTTTTTGCACTGTCTCCGTTATTGCTCGTTTCTCGACATCCAGGATGGATGTCGGCACTGGGGCTTCAGCAATGGATAAAAGAGGCTTCATTCACGACTCGGTGCGAATTTGGTTGCTTTCAGCCAAATGGTTTATTTTTGATTAATTTACGCACTTTCTAAGATTTGTTGTATTCGGCTGTTTTTGCACTGTCTCCCGTTATTGCTCGTTTCTCGACATCCAGAGAGTGGATGTCGGGATGAGGGCTTCAAAAGTTAGAGTTCAAAGCCAGAATTTGGGACGCTTATAAGAATTTAAAAATTATTTTAGTAACTAGAATGCTCTCTCAAAATATCTCGACGTTTTATTTGCACACCCTGCATACCAGTATTCTTCTACTTATAACAAACAGTCAGCGTTGTTAGTGTTTTTCCTTTTCATATAAAATAATTTTTTTGATGTAAAAATTTATAATTGTTGTTATTGTTGTTGTTAAATAAAAATGTTTTTTTCTTATTTTAGCTGTGTCTTTGCTAATATAGTAAAATGAGGACAAAATGCGTGATCTGTGTGTAAAAATAACTAAATAAAATAAAAATATACAAATGTAAACATTACAATCCCTTTGACAACCCATAAAATTTGACAACCGACCTCTGACAAAAGTCACCTACACCTAGAACCTCGACTGGCTATTGATCGATGTACAGGAATTAAATGGTGATAGTTAAAAAGTTAAACTGGTGAAAACAATATTTGATTAATCGCAATAACAATTTGTTTAGTTGCAGCAAGTTAACGATAAATCAATGATTAATCTGGATAATTCGGAATACCCACAGCGACTGTTTCGATGCATTTACTTCGGCTGTAAGCCTGACTAGGACGGTTTACTTGAGGTGAACATCGAGCCACCACGGTCACCAACTGATGTTTCTGTTATGTTTTTTGATTTTGTAGGTTCTACAAATCATCAAAAAATTTGCCACGATGGCTAAGGAAAATTAGGGATTATCACGGTGCTTTCGGCTTGGGAAATATTACAATGGCATCGTCTCCACCACCCTTAAGTAAGTTCAAATTGCCCGAAGCAAATCAGATCAATGGCACTGAAGAAAGTCCAGGTTTGCAAGAAGAGCCGCCGACATCGGACAGAAACGTAAACTTTCAAGAGCTTTTAGTGCTCCAAGGTGTGATTTTCCCATTTCATTTCAGGCCCAAATAGGCGAGATAGCAATTGAAGCTTCGGAAATCGTCAGTCGTTTAGGACAGGCGGTTGAAACCCCCAAAACACCGACTGAGAATGTTCGAAAAGCGGCAACAGTTTTCCTGGGGTTGCAGAAAAAGCACAGCAACGAAATCATCCATTCGATTCATGAGCTTATCAGTACAGATGAAGATGGAGATGCGACTACGGCTCTACCCCTTAAAACAGCCGCAAAATTAGTGATGGTTTCACACAGTTTGTCCGCTTACTGTGGCAGTTTGGAACACAGTCTTTTGCAGAAATTAAGTTTAAGGTTCACAACGGATACAACCAGGTGGATTAGCCACATCTTTGGGTAAGTTTGCGTAGTAGTTTGGTAGTTGAAACTGTAGCAATTATGTGATGGGAATAATCGAGTTATCGGTAATAGTCTAGAATCTAGGAAGTTTCATAGGCATTGCGCAATTTGGGCTTTTTGCGCTTTGTTGCTCATTCCTGAACATGCAGGTGAGATATCGGGATGGGACTTCAGCAGTCAATGAAATAAGCTTCAGTTGGAACTCGGTGCGAATTTGTTTATTATCTATCTGGACTAGGTACTTCAGAAACTTCTGCAAAATCTACTCTTTTGTATGATATTTGTAATTCTTTAAGTTGCTTTTATTTAAGAATGGAAAAATAAGTGTGCAATTTCGAAATGTCCTGTGAACGTTAATCCTCCCGTTGTTTTCTGGATTGAATCCGTATGTGCCCCTAATAATATGTATTCCAGACATTAGATTGAATTTGGCTAGAATTCATATAATTAGGTGCAAGTGCGGTTCTAACATCATGTTAGACTTGCACGAGACATCCAGAGCGAAATTTCCGCATACAGGAATTTTACCTGGGCGGAAAAATTGCGAAACTTATCTCCCCGTGACAATTATTTGTGGAAACTGTCGAGAAGCCTACGAAAAGGCTACGAGTGAGTCCCCGCTCTCGAAAAAGAGGGGCGGAGTTACATTACCACCAGCGACAAATGCGAGCTGCTTGCCGACTTTTTGGCAGAAGTACACAAAGTCCAACCAGCCCTTCAGGATAACGAAATGGAAAGTCAGACCGCTGTTTTCGTAGAACGGAAGTATCCTATACCACCCTCGATTTTGCATTCCTATATAACAACCCCGTCGGAGATACAATCGTGTCTTCAGCGCCTCCCTAGCCGAAAAGCCCCCGGGCCAGACGGCATCCCTTATTTACTCCTCAAAAACTTACCGCGGAAAACTATTGTGCTAATAGTACAAATAGTCAACGCAGTCGTTAAATTGCAGCACTTCCCACAGGACTGGAAAAACGCTGTAATAATTCCTATCTTAAAGCCGGGCAAAAACCCGACTGATCCCGCCTCTTATAGGCCAATTTCCCTCCTAAACTCCCTCGGCAATTACCCGAGAAGGTTATCCTATCGAGACTACAGGCAGCAGCCGAGCTTCGAAGTTTATTCCCGGATGAGCAGTTTGGCTTTCGAGCAAGACACAACACAACGCTGCAGACTGCTAGGATCGCAACGGATGCCTATACAGCATTTAATAAGCTTCAAAGTACGGTAATGCTGCTTCTCGATATGGAAAGGGCCTTTGACACAGTTTGGTACGCAGGCCTGCTGTATAAGTTGTTTGCTGTACATTCACTGCCACTCTACTTAGTTTCCCTTATAGCGTCTTACCTAAAAAACCGTACCATCCAGGTGAAAGTGGAGAATTCCACTTCTGCCAAAAGACGCATCGCGGCAGGAGTACCACAAGGTACAGTGTTTTCGCCGTTGCTGTATACATTGTATACAGCAGACATTCCAAAACTTCCCACTACAAAAATAACACAATACGCGGATGATACGGCTATCTACACATCGTCTTTCTATGCCCAGGCTGCGAAATCTCGCATTGCGCATCACCTGAGTTTATTGACGCCGTATTTTGATAAATGGAAACTTAAAGTGAATCCCAGGAAGACTGAACTTACTATCTTTTCGCGCAAATTTACTAACAATAAAATCCTATCGCCACTCATGGTCCAAAATACTCCAATCCAGCAAGTAAAAGAGGTGAAATACCTGGGATTCAAACTAGACGCCCGACATGTTGACTATGCTGTAGAAAAGACTTTAATGGCCCGAAGAAAGTTGTACTCTCTTCTGGCGCCAAATTCATTTCTGTCACCTCAAAACAAACTTCTGCTCTACACCTCCACCATAAGGCCCATACTGACCTACGGCTCCCCTATCTGGCACTCTATCTGTGGTTTCACGAGACGACGTGTTCAAAGGACCCAAAATAGGTTCCTGAGAGGCGTCCTATCAGCTGACAGATACACCAGAATAACCGAAATGCACGAAGCTACAGGAATGGCCTATATAGCCGACTATATAGATACCATCGCTAGGTACCATCATAGCGGAGTGCAAGGCTCAGTCCTCACGCGAAATATCACCCAAGCAAGAGCAAACGATCGCCCAACCCATTGTCCCCTGTATAAGCGACTTCCCATATTTTATGAGGATTTGTCCCTGACAGTACGTGACGACAAACAAACATTGCCTTCCAGTTGCAGACAGTCGTTTCTAGCAGGCTGGAAACCCACAAATCCAACATAACGTGACTTGACGGGTTCGTCCTGGTTGGTGTTGGCTGGTGCTTGCACCGATCGGTGCGGGGGCGGATGGATTTGGTCATCTAGTTGAAACTGCCGGCGGTTAACGCCACGGCTGACAGTATCAAACTTAAAGGTCGAAGCAAAAGGGGTTTTGGTTTCCTTTCAGGAAGACCTTTTTTCCTTAATGAATGCCCCCGAATAAAACCAAAACCGCCACTTCAAGACTATCTCCTGACGTTGTCGTGCGTATGGCTAGCTCGGGAATGTCCATGTTAGGGCACTGCCCGGGTAATGGACGACTTAGCGGGCCTATTTACATCATGGGCAAAGAGCAACCGGCCGAACATCTGGACAGACATGGGACATTTTACTGACTTATGTTTTTTTTGTTTTAAAATTTGTTTGTGAATTTAGTAATGTGAATGTTTAATAAATTTTATCTATCTATCTATCTAACATCATGCAAACCATTGCACGCTATTTGATGCCGAATCTAAAATAGCGCAACATAGAATTCTGGTGGTTTGATTGCAGATTATTGGACTCTTCGGCGTTTTACCACGACGATAATCTCGAAGGGCTTGTAAGAATAGCTAGAATGGTTCTGCACTACAAATTCCCCAGATACTTGGAAGACGGCACTTTAACGTTCGCGTCTAGTTTGCCCTTAATCTACAGCAGTATTTCGAGCCCTCTGGGAATTGTGCAGTATCTTTGTAGACAAATAGGTTTGCCATTAGCGTGCGTCCGACCGGTTCCAGTAAACACCCATTTCGGTCAGTCCCATCAGCAAATAGCGCGATTGCTGATGTAACCGGGAATCGAATTTTCAGGCTCGCACTACACCATGGACGTTGCAGCCTTGCAGAAAATGTTAACCGACGACAGTATAACGGGGAAAGTCCCTTTGTTAGTTATAGCAGATGCAGGCACGCCAATTACCGGCCATGTGGATAACATTGCACGAATCAAGGAACTGTGCAAAACGCACAACTGTTGGCTTCATGTTAGAGGACATACGTTATCCGCACTGACTTTACCGAACCACACCAGAAATAATCACGTAAGCTTTACAAAGTGGGGCAAATTTACGATTTGAAGATTTTCTTTTTAGGCCACTCCAGTCGCAGACAGTTTCACTTTAACTCTGGGAAACTGGCTGGGAGTACCGGGATTGCCTAATGTTGTATCCTTTTTTTAATTTACGGCAGTGATTAAAAAACAGTGGGAGTTTAATACTTTGGGAGTGCACAATCTTGGAAAAGTAGTGATGAGCTCGTGCATGTCTTGCTTTTAAATAACGCGTAAAATTAAATTAAAACGGTTCAATTTTCTTATCAAGTTTAAGGGCTTCGAAGACAGATTTAATGCCGTTTTATATCGAAATACCTTTTGCAAGAGCCTTGCAAAAATAGCAAGACCAAGACCAGTCTCGCTCATCAATAGAAAAGGTTTGCCAAGAAAATTTGGTGTCTTGTAATTAATATATTAATAAACTGTCTTAAAATTGTACACTAATACTTTCTTGCTAAAAAAAACTAAAAATTCTTGCTAACTAAGAAAATCATCCATCCATCGTAGATCTAACAACTTTCTGCCAACAATTTCCTTAATTGAAAATAACAGACTCTATATAGATTATGGGATCAGAGCAATATCAACGCCAACAAACAGAAACAAGTGGGAGTGTCCAGAGAAAGTACTCTGCCACTTCTGGCCGGCCTACACAATGATCATACAAGCCGAAGAATTATTACTCTGCCCCTTTGGACGGCTCTCCAGAGTCTTGGAAAGGATGGGGTTTTATCTGCTATAAGGGAAAATTTCCTTGCCAGCGAACGACTCTACTCGGCTTTGGACGTTTTCAGGCATGTCCGAGTTTTGGTAAGTTAATTGATGAAAAAGGCTCCAAGCATTTCATGGTGACTGAATGAATTTTCAGAGCCCCAAACCTGGAGGTGAGAGCGGCGCCTATACAATCACAGAACTGATTTCCAAACCTGCCAGCATATCTGTAAGTTAGTGTTGATTTTTTCATGTTACATCAGTTGAGTAATTGTTCCTGATGTTTTAGATGCTATTCGAGTCTACCGCATGCTGCGTGGTCTTCCAGTTTATACCCGACCTGGCAGAAAACGAGTTTTTAATTAAAGTGCCTCCTTACTACGACAAGCTCAATTCCTGGCTGGGTCAAATATTGCAAATATCCTCCCCACAGGTGTTTATACAATTTTTCCTCAAATAAAAATAATTATCAAATTTAATAATTTACGTTTAGATTCCGGTAGAAATTTGCGAGTTAGAAGATGTCGGGACAGTTCTGCGGTTTTGCCCGTTTGAAAGTGCAATCAGTGATCAACCCACTTTGGAACAGTTCAAGTCCTTCGTTCAATGCCTCGAGCAGCAATTGGTCATCCTGAGAGCTACAATTCACCACAAGGAAACGTTCAAAACCATCGTTGAAGCTTCCCCCGTTCTCTCCTTTGTAGAACTGCCAGATTGGGCAGGTAAATGCTCCCAAATCCCTACCAATAACAGCTAGCGCTTAACTGAATGTTGATGGCTTAGGATTGGGGGGAGTCCGATACTGCCCTGAAGGTTGGAAAGAGTTGCTACCCGATCAATTGAAAGAGGAGCTTAACAACCTGAACATCGCTCTGGTGGATGCTTTAAAGTCGGTTGATTCTGCGTTTTCACTCGGTGAAGGCCAGGACGGTTTTATTTGCGTTCGATTCGGCATGTTGACTCCGCAATCTGATGTCGAGGACATGCTGACTTTGATCGTGCATGTAGGCCAGTCTGTTGAGGAGAATTCGCGTGTTTTGGATTCCATGAGCGAAATCGTTAAGAAAGGTAACGTGTTACTTTGTAGCCTGAATTTCACAGTTGCAACCGAGATATTTGTAGGCATTGAAACGGCCACTAAAGACCTGCAAAAGGAAAACGAGGAGCGACTGTGGCAAGAGGGTTTGATCAGGCATGTGCCCCTGGTCGGGAATTTTGTTAACTGGTGGTCCCCAAAAACGAAGGAAACAGGAGTAAGAGGTCGCAGTTTAAATTTGACGCAGGGCATTGTTGAATCCACAGAAAATATCTACAAGTATCACATGCAGATACAAACAGGTGCGCCACTAAAGCCACTAAATTAATTTATTAGTGACGGTGATGGTAATTGGTAAAATATGCCTATTTAGGTTCTTGGGTTCAATAGATACTGGCAGAAAATAAAAAACTATTTTTCTTGAGCCGACGTTTCGGCTAAATATAAACCATCTAAAACGGAGGACAAGGTGGTTTCAGTCTTAAATATAGTAAAAATAATCTCAAAGTCGCCAGTAAAAGGTGTTCATTTAGTCATTAATATTAAATAAAGAAAAATAAATCAGCATAAGGGTAAAAATAAAAAATATACAAAATATAAATCGTTGCGTATATTTTCCTGAGTGTACTTTAATTCACTTCAAAATATTCCTGGGTTTCAGTCAATTTTATTGTTTATTATTTAAAATGTTACAAATACGTTTCGGTGTCTTTCTCCACCATCATCAGTTTGTGTGTCTGTCAAGTCAGTTAAGAATGACCAGTCAAATGTGAAGGTAGAAACAACTAGACACACAAACTGATGATGGTGGAGAAAGACACCGAAACGTATTTGTAACATTTTAAATAATAAACAATAAAATTGACTGAAATCCAGGAATATTTTGAAGTGGACAAAATATAAATTGATTCATTAAGTCAAGCGATGTAGTTTAAATATAGTCGAAACGTTGGCCCACGAAAAATTATGTTTTTATTTTCTACCATTGACCTGAAACTCAAGAACCTAAATAGGCTTTTTTACCAATTAATTTATTGTTTATTCAGGAGTAATACGAAAATATCCTTAGTTTGAGCCAATTCCTTTTCCTCTAAAAGTTCACGTTTTTCGGTAGGATTTAGATTGAAAACGCCTGAAAATACCGCAATGATTGAAGGACTAGTTTGAAAGAGCGTTCGTTAAACTGCATTCTGTTATAAAAAAATTGAGCATTTGATTAGGGCTTCGCCCCCTTTCAGGAGCCTAAAGTTGGAAAGTGCCGAATTTGCGAAACGGTTGGAAACATGTTTTGTTAATCGGGTTTTATTACAAAAATTTAACTTCCAAAGAGATAGAAAAAAAAGTCTCAAAAATTAAGTACAAACCATTAGGTTTTGTGAAGAATATTTTTCAAATTTTGGACGTCTAAAAACGTAGCAACCGCGTTGAGAACAAAGTCATGCTCTCAGCGTTAAAAATCCACAAATTTTCGCAAATCTAATCAAGTAAAGCAAGACACCGTCAGATAAGTATTTGCATATTTTTTTATTGGCAAACTTGAAAAAGTTTCTAATTGCAATTGAAACACTGAAGAGTTTTTCCGCTGTTAGGCACGACCCCGCCAGCGGGAAGTAAGAGCCCGCCTACCCCCCAAATCCAGACATCGGTGAGTGCAAACCATTCGAGATCCAGCAGTCACGCTTCCGTATCTAGTCAAAACATACGAGCGGAGGCTGAGCCCCTCAAAGAGCCAGTTAACCCAGTGAAACCCCCGACTGACGATGTAAAAGTATTATCACCTTAATATATTTTTAATCCCGTTTAATAATTCACAACTATTTGAAGCACTTAGTTACTGCGGCTTTCACAATACTTATATATTGAATTAAGCTATCCAGAGTTTTGTGGCTTGAATTCTTGTGCTTGTGTTGATTGGCCAGTAGCGCTTCAGAAAATTGTTGAAAAAAGTCAATGTACCCACCACATTGCTTACTAATGGAAATTTTTTTAGTTGTTGTGCAAGCGGCAGTAAAGCACTTATTGTTTGTTTTTAATGTTGTATACATTGTTATTGTTTTAAAAATTAAGGTATGAAATATACATTTGAATTACACCCCAGCAGGTTAATGGTTAAATTTATTTCGGCAGGGACGGATTTCCTGAGAAGAATAACCCAGAATGGTTCAGGATTTGAGCGTCAATGTGGAGTAACTAATAATGATATTGAGAAGCTGACAAAACTTAAAAAATAATTGTTGACTCCAGGCAGTAATTACTAAAAAGCAATAAAGCGTTTCCACTTGAATAACAATGCTCGAAGCTAATAAATTTCCCCCATTAAGCTAATCTGAGTTTACGTCCAATAAAGTAAAGCCTCATTAATTTAGCCTGGTCCAAAAGCCACACCGTAATTATGCAATATCCACACAAAAATAACAAATTTTTGCAACATGCGGGGGAGTAGGAGGCGAATACACGCGAAATATTGGACAGCGCGCGTTCTTTGAGCGCACCGTATTAAATTTTCTTATCAAGTACGGTTTGCGTCCGTTCAAACTTGTATATCAGTCATGTGCTCGTGGTTTTGAGGGAAACTCGCTCGTGCTGGTTGCGATCGTTTCAAGCGAAAAATACGCGCAGTGGAAATCTTTCAAAGGACTGTTTGTGTTTTTTGGCTTAACTGGCAAAACTGGGTTTGCTGGCACTGTGCGGCTTTTTCCAGTGGTTGAAAGTGTTTTGGCTGTTTTTACTCTTGGAAATTGCTGACTATTTGCTGTGATGATTCCACGTCAGGTAATAATAATCAAGCTCAATTTTCCTTGTTGTTCTCATACATTTTAAGTTAATTTGCTGGCACCCAGTGGTGAGTAAACAGGAGCAGTTTTAGTCGGTTTCCAGCTTCCACTGCCAAGATGGAAAAATATCAAATATTAAAGACGTGGAACAGTATATCAGTGTAATTATGAATAGGTCCTTGTTACTCAATTACGCTGCTTTATTCTATTTATACATGATTGATATAAATTGCAATCGCGCCGAAATATTCGAGCCAGAACTGGAATTGTTTCATAGCATCACCTTAATAAACACATTATAAATCCGTCTAGCTTAACTTTGAATTGCTGCGAACAAATTATAACATTCACTGTCTAATTTGGTTTATCCACACATTTATTTGTTGATCTTTTTAACGTTCGGTATTTAAAGGTTTCACTTTGCTATATTCGATTGCAACTGTTTGCCAGTGAAAACAATTCATTTGGAACTTGGGCTGACTGAAAATATGAGCGGATGTTTTTTCAACTTTATCAACAACAGGTTGAGGCAAACTGACCAAAAAATACTTGCTCCAACTGGTTTTTTTGCAGGTTTTTCGCTCTAGATTCCACAGAGTGACCTGCGCTTAATTAAGTATGTTGGTACCTAGTGAATTTTCATTTCAATTTGAAAAAGGTGAGGAAATAACATGTTTAAAGAAGCTTTCCAAATAGCGCGAGAGATATTTCAACTGTCAGAGTTTCGTATTTCTGCATCATCAGGATTTTGAGGTCTGGCTAATAGAAAATTTATTTCGTTCTACAATCGACTGCAGATCACCTGCCAAGTAGGATTTCGTGTTTTTTCTTATTTTATATTTTTTAATTGATTTTATTCATAACTTTATTTAAAAGGAAATTTGAATTTGAAAAAGAGTCTGTTTTTTAGTGGGGGATAGCAAAAACTGCCTGATGCCCTCCGTCAAGATTTCAAAAAATTCCTCGAATTTTGGCAATTTTTTCGCAGAAAATGCAAGATTTTATGAAAGAGGGATGTTTTCTTCACCGTTTTGTGTAATTTTTCCTACCCATAGTGCGCTTTTTACAATAAAAACACGGTATTTTTCAAATTGAACAACAATTTCAAATCAAATCTAACGTTTGCTGTTGATCGGTTGCGGACCTTTTAACAAAATCGGTTTTTGTTTTTTATTTTTTTCTACCAATGAATTTTCCGCACATTAAAATTCAATTCCTAGCTTTATTTTAAACTAAAAATGTCGCTTAAGCATACGTCCAATTCGCCATTTTTATTAAGATAATCTGTCACAATAACGTCAAATCTCATGTCATTTCGTCGAATCAGTCGATTGTCTAGTGACGGGTAGTAAACGCTATGCCTGATTCGCTCCGTGAAGATTTCAAAAAATCTCGGGATTTTTTCACTTTTCCAAAAAACTAGTACATTTTCTGAAAGGGGAATTTTTTCCGCACCGTTTTGCGGTATTTTCCCGGCCGGGAACGCGGTTTGTTCGACAAAAACTCGATTTTTCAAATTGGAAATCATCTGACGTTTGCTGTCAACCGGTTGCGGGTTCTTTCACTTCCACTAACCCAAATATCGGTGCTATTCAAGGGCTCATTTGGAGTGTTGAGCAATTTTGCCCCCTTTTAAGGGTTGTGAGGGCTTTGCGATAATGGGATTAGACCAGAAATGGCCAGCCTAAAGGTATGTGGAATTTTTCTAACCTTTCGCTTCCTAAAAGTAGGATTCGTGTTAATTTTGTTCCCGAAAACTACAAAACCAATTCTTGTTTTTATTTCAAAATCATTTCATCCACCGAGTTTTGGCAATGACCCTTTTGTATCTCAAAATCTACTACTAATGCATTGCAAATCCGAATATTCGTAGTTCAAGTTGCATATTTTAGACTCTAACAGTTCCAGACTCAAAGCATCTCACGAAAACTTCTGCTGTGTGCTTTTTCACTCAAATTGTCATGGCGTTATAAATATCTGTTTCATTATATTAACAAGACTTCTGCCTTTATTGAGAGCGGTCGTCACGCATTATCTAGACCGTGAACCAAGAACCACATAGTGATAATTGTTTCAATTTTAAATAAATTGTATTGCGGTAAAATTTCTACGAATGGAATGGATTAAAGCCTCATAATTTTGACCGAGGAAAATACAAGATTATTTGAAAAAGAAATCCATTGAATTTCCGAATTAATACGACTTAAACGTCTTAAATTTATTTCTTGCTTGCTAGTTAACTACCTGCTCACATAAACATAATGATAATTTGCAACGATTGACACTTATGATAGATGCTTATTGGCACATAATCATTCATAGCAAATTCAATGCCTATTTATGCAGTTATTTACTTAACGAAACCAGCGTTCAAATTCGTTTAAACGTTGGACTAATAAATATGCAATACACCGTTTAAATTATATTGGTTAAACCGCACAATAATTGCAAACAAGTGATTCGCCAATTTTTGTCATAAAATTTCAAATTTGGTAAATACAAACTAAAACATACACACATGTAATTAATGAGTTTGTCAATTTGTCCCCTATCGACAGTTATTAATTGAATTATTATATTCATTTATCTTTTGGCTTTGTATTTAATGTTGGTGTAAATTTGTTTTATTGCGCGTTTAACGAAGAGATGTGATGAGCCTATTGCTCATAGCACAAATGTTTTTTGGTTTATGAAAAACCTTACTAGAAAGTTTAATGTTTCTATTTTCTATGTCCTGCAGAATAATTAATGTTTCAAACATTTTATGCAAATTAATCTTTTTGAGCATTTACTAATATAGTGGCACACATTTATTCTAAAATTGATCGTTTAATATAACTCAATTACTTGTTTATTGGCGTTTCTGCTTGATAACTGTAATTGATGGTTTTAGATAATTCAGCCATTTATTGAATGTGATTTTATTGCTAGAAAACCGACAATGTCCAAAAACTACTTGTCTTTTAAGCGCTATTTTCTAAAATAATGATTATCATTTGCTTCGGATAAACCAGCTGTGTATTCCGCATTGTTGATTTCGATGCGGTAAATAATTCAAATCCCATACGATTACAAGTTGCATCGCATAAATGCCGGACGTGCATTATCATCAAATTACACATTTCCGTTTGTAAAGTTTTGAATTTCGCTTGTGTAATTCCCAACTAATTACACAGTCGTTTTTGTCCTGATCTATTGAGAAATTATTTGAAAATAAAGTCATACAGCATATCGCGAGGAAATTTTTTGTTTAGGTAACATCTTAATGACATTGTAATAGTTAAATAGTTCGTATTGCTTAATGTTTATGACTCAATTTATTGATCATTTGTTGATGTTAAAGTGCTTCGTGGTCTCAATTATACCAGCTGTGAAGCAAACTTCGATACTAATAATTATAATTCGAACTTTGAAAGGGTTTTTTTGCAACGTAAACAAATTTCAATTTAACTCGCAGCGAAATATCTATATATTTTTTTAGTTCCTCCGTGTCCAAGGAAGGCAAAACTGTGCATTTTCAAAGCGTGTTTTCTGATCAATCAATCAATTCTCTATGTATCAGTGCAACTGGATACATCTCGAAAATTCGATCTTAAGTGTATATTAAGCCTCTTGAATGAGCAGCATGCAGCTGAATCGGATAACAAAGCAACAGAGCTGACAATAGTTTACAATTAAAGCATTAGCTATGTTTCGCTGACCATAACGACGGTGTCTCCGCATATAAATCATGAACATGCGAACGACAAGACTCAGCTACTGAATTAATTTACGCGTGCGAATAAATTAGACCCCATTAATGCAATGCTCCGTGTTCGGCTTCCTGTGTGACATAAAAGTAATTGAATAATGGTATAAAATTGCATTTATCTCGACCCCAAACTGAACTTAAGCGCACGATATACTAAACAGGTAGTTATAGTTAGGCCTAATTTGCACTTCAAACGCTTCTAAAATATTTTCTTTTTCTTCATAAATTAAGGCGATTTCGAAGCATCTCCTTCTGAAGTCGGTCACTTTTTGAAGACTCTTATTAAAATGTATTTTAAAACTGGAAAGTTTTGCTGCTGAAAGTTTTTTATCTTTTTTTCCATGCATGTTTAAAAATGTGTAAAAATTGATTTAAGGAATTTAAAACTCACACAATTCGACAAGAAACCCGTTATTCATCCTTACATTATGAGCTCAACTACCCAAATAAACGAACAGAAAAATACAATAGCAAACATTTAAAAAATTTCAGTTCAGACCAAAAGTCTGACTAAACGCAAAAAGTGGCCGCTTTTTTAAATGAAATGCTCGATATTCATCATTTGTATTGATACAAGACGTTTTCCTCGAAAAGCGGTTATTTGTAAGAGATTGTAACACCTTCTTTGTGTGTTTTTATAGGATCTTTCCTTTGAAGCGTTTCTAGTTCGTAAAAACCTAAAAATGAAAAGTATGACCTTTTCCTTCACACCAAGGGCGATTTCGACTGTTGGGAATTCGTAATATTGAAAAACTGAGTGAAAAAGATTTTAAATTAATTAATAAAAAAGTCTTCGGTAGCAAACCTCCTTCATTAAAGTGTAATATGTGACTTAAGATTAATTTTATAGAAAAAGAACCCCTGGTTGTTCCTCGTCAAACAAATATAGCCTCATACAACCCTAAAAACGCTAGCAAGCCTTAAAAAGCAGGAGTAAAGTAATGCCAAACTTACCGAAAGCTGCAACGTGCCACCTGGAAAGAACGAAAAATATTCTTTAGTATAACAGAAACTCCAAAAGACTCGAAAATGAATTTTTTTGAATTCCGCAAAAGAAGAAAAAAATAGAGAATGCCATAAAACTTCAGTTGCTTCTCGAAAAACTAAATTCAGTTTAATTTAAGCCAAGGGATTTCTGGATAGAGATCCTTCTTACCAGCTTTCTGCAAGCTGGCGCTCCTCTTACACTACACACATTGAACACACAACAAAGATTCACTCCAAATTGAAAACTCTAAGTCTGCACTTAACAGGGCAAGATGATCCACCGCACTTTCCTTTCTGGCACAAAATCACTCTACATTTTCCGTCTACAAATAAATGTAAGTCGTATTTCGTTCATTCGCCCGTCGCAAACTGAATATTTGGTCAAATTCGCGAAAAAAACTCATGCGATATTGGGGTTTTAACTTCATTCCGAACGCACCGAGCTACAAAACTAACGTTATGATATAATCGTTTCTTGGATGTCTCATCGCTTTTGTATGATATTCGATTTCAGTTTTTTTGTTGTTGACTATGTTGTATAAAATTCCAGTTCATTCGGCCATATTTTCAACAGCAAATTAAATGTTCTTGGGTCAGTTTTTTGTTCGATTTTTATGAACTTGAGCGTTTTGGGCTTGATATGTTTTGTATTGGGGCAATTCCACATTCTTTCCAGATCCTCATTCCCTTTAGCTCAATTTTATGAAAATTTGCCGCCGTGTAGCTGAATATGTTGTGCAAAAGAGTTCTAAGGGGCACATCCACATTCAAGCCAGGTCATGATTTGTGAATGATTTCCTCTGGTCGCATCTTTAAGAGCACCGGAATACTTAACTTGATTTGGACACGAGCTCTCGGGTGAGTCGTTTGCTAAATTTTTATGAAATATTGGACTCTTACAGATTGATTTGCTGTGTAAAGGTTGAAAAAGTTAGCTGCAAATAATATGTACTTATATAAAGATTTTATTATAATTTCATTACGTTGTGTCATTATATTTATTGGAGTTTTAATTAGTGTTGCTATTTTTACTGAATTATAACGTAGAACTGTACGGTATAAAGTTTTCCAAATGGTCCAAATACAGTAGGTTTTATTACAATCTTTTAGAGATGCCTTTACATTATTTACAAAAAAACACTCGTTTTCTTTAATATCCCATTTTGCTTAAAAGTACTCAAAACTGACATGGTTTTTCGTAATAAAATTCATATAAATAGTTGAACTTTGGG
Source organism: Dendroctonus valens (assembly GCA_024550625.1). NCBI lineage: Eukaryota > Metazoa > Arthropoda > Insecta > Coleoptera > Curculionidae > Dendroctonus > Dendroctonus valens. The sequence continues at coordinate 1,682,977 of JAJTJO010000002.1, read as the reverse complement.
AATTTGGATATTTGATTGGCTTCACACGTATAATTTGGTCATATTTTATCCATCGGCCCATTGAATCCATTGACTTTCCACATACACACGGATATTAGGTGTAACTGTGACACAAATGTAATCGATTTATTTTTTTCAACGACTCACTGTTGCGGAATTGTTGATGTATATTTTGGCAAGGTTCGCGCGATTCGTGTGTAGATTGCTCTATTTTTAAATGCGGTTATTTTCTATTTGACAACCTTTATTTCAACTGTATTTTTGAGTCTATTTATAAAACTATCATTCAAATGTACACGAATCTTGAAAAAAGTTGCAGGATTAGTTTAGCTTGAACGGCAATTGAACTGAAGAAACTGGTGATTACTGGAAGTATTTGAGCAGGATTGTGTAATTTTTTTACTAGTAGAGATGATCTTAATTAGGTTTTTCTACGGCCCGTGAAGCGAGGTCTAGACCAAACGCGTATTTTGAGCAACATCCTCCCGATTAGAATCTTGAAAACTGCGAAATTCCACGCTACCACATATCGGTACATGCAAAGAACAATGCTCCTTCTAATCCTATTTGTTGTGGTTCGTTAATAACGAGACAGAATAAATATAATGCTTGTTTGTGGCCAATTCTTCATTAATGACAAAGTAAAAGTGGAGTGTGAGAAAAATGCTAATTGTCAATTTCGGAAATTCGCCCACGTTTCGCTATTTGTAAACAGTAACAGTGAGGCAACAACAGTAGACTTCAGTATATTGCGGCATTGTTACCATGTAGAAATTCAAATACATTTCGAATTTTTAATGATATGGAATATAAATCGAGTTTTATAGGAAGCCGATAAAAATGCATAATATGGTTAAACTAACGGAAGCTTGGGGTTGTGTTTTGTAGGTATTAGATTTTACATACATTAAATTTAATTGAAAACTGCTGCAGTACGGGTTGGGATGGTGCATGATGATTTTTTAATTAAAACATTCTTCAAGATCAAAGGGGCTTCATTTCTTTGTAGCGCACTCAGTTTCGGTTTCGTTTTACTAATTATTCACATACATTCAACTGATAAAAACTTAATAAGCAAATTGCGCTTGGCAAAGACTAATTTGAGCGCAAACAAGACATATTAACCAAAGTAATCCACCATTTGTCCGCATATTTATTTAGATTGACACTGAATGCGATAACGTATGTATTTAAGGACGCACTATTCTGATAAAAGCCAGAAAAGAGAAGTAATTACTGTGAATTATTTATTACAAAGCAATAGTCCCGGAAGAAATTATGCCGCAAACCAATCATAGGGGTCCTAATCGAAAGTGGAATATATTTTTTTAGTAATTACCAGCGCGTGAAAATTGGTTTATATTGAGTTAATTTTGTATATGAGGCAATTTTTTAAATTCCATTTTCAGTGTTTTATTCAACAGCAAATCGTGAAGATTTACAGACAGTATTTCGTAAATATTTTAGTGATCTTTGCTTTGTTCCTATAAATCTACGAACACTTTCATTGCGAATTTATTCGCCTATACCGCCAACAGACTAAAGTATCATAAAATTCTCCAGCAGTATTTTATGCCACTATGTGCACCTTTTAAAGGAATTTAATATTAACCTTATTTATTTTGTTTTCCAGTGAACGTATTCTTCATTGGTTCTATAGCAACCACTTGTTCCCTTTTAGGTAAATATCGACTAAATGTTGTTGTTATTTCTTGCGTTCTAACAGGTTCTAATGCTTGAGTTTTGACTACTAATTGCCACATCAAAACAATTATGCTTTCACATTTAAGCAGCCATTATTAGCTTAGCAAATATTGTCATAACTTATTGTAAACAGATTACGATGTGCTCAACCTCGTGGTTCCATTAGGAGCTTGCTTATTCAAGTTTAACCGTTTCTCTATGAAACCTGTGCGTTTTTACGCATTTTTATGACTCGCTTGCAAAGGACTAACAATTGGTCTTTTACAAGAACTTTGGTTGAAAGTTTGCGATTTATGTGTGTTTTATACCTGACGTTTTACTTTCATTTGCGGCAAGCATCCTCAAAGGCGATGCGACCAGTTGGCGTTTTCCAAACTAAACTTGCTTTCATTAAATACAGAAATCAAACCGTGCTTTTCATTTGTTATCACTTGATGTGCGCTTTCTATGTGGTGAAAACCATTCAGAAAGCGCATACCTGCATGTTAAGATACATAATATTATAACAGTAATAAATTAAATGCAAGATATGCTTGCATGCGTTGCGGAATAGTTATAATTTTTCAAAATCAAAGAGTACAAGACTTTTTTTGTATCACGCGCTGATTATTTACCACAGAGGCCATAATTAGTATATTGATTGCTCGCTCTAATTAGACTAAAAAAGTCTTTAATTTCGCTTAAAATTCCACGCTTGTGGTTTTTTTGTTGGTACTTTTTACATCGGCCCAAAACGTAAATTATACATGTAAATAGGCCTTTGTTGAGTGCATATTCTATGCGAATTTTCAGCTTATATTTCGCCCTTAATCCGGGTTTTAGGCGTAATCCTCTCGGGTTTCTCTATCAATTTGTATTATCTCAAGTTATTGGTGCGTTTCTTGTTTACGATGAAACCGACAAGATCGTCAGAAAAGTCGATTTTATAGCAATTTTATAACAGCGTTAAAAATCCAAATTTCACAAGAGCAAGGAGAAATATCAGGAAGAAATACGTCATTAGTTTGAAAAAACCGAAAAAACATCACTAGAAATAATGACCAGGAAAAGAACATAAGAGTGCCTATAACGAAAACATCAACGATGGTGGCAGAGAAAAAACATACAAAGACCAGCAAAATAACAAAAGAAACCAAAGAAAAGATAGAAGAACGACGATCAATGTATAAAGAGGACGAATGCAACTGATGAGTATAGACAAACAAGAAGAGAATGAAGAGGTATGGAAAAGACAATGATGGGTATTTCTTTAAGAGATGGGAAGACAAACGAATACATAAGACAAAGGTAACCCAGATGAAATGGGACTTTGCGGACATGTATTTGCGGGACAGATGGAACACCAAAATAATACAATGGAGACCATGGTTGGGAGGAAGATCGATAGGTAGATCGAATACAAGATGGTATGATGTCATCAAGCGAACTGCAGGACTAAAATGGATGGAAATAGCTAAAGACCGCGAAAGATGGAAGTTTTTAAGGGAGACGTATGTTCAAGTATGGTCGCAATAGGGTTGAAAAACAAAAAAAAAATGTTGATACTGTTTATAGAAAAACACCGGCCCTTTTTCGCGGCCGGATAAACAAACAAATAGCGAGCAAAAAGCTCACACCGTTGAGATTTAAAATGCTTCACCCACAAAGCAGCCTAAAACTTAATTAGAGGTAAATACACAGACAAGGGTTGATTGTGAATAAAGGTAATTATTTATTAAATTTCTGTCGGTGATTGTCGGAAATTTCACGTTTTATTTTTGTGTGATAACTTTTTATAATAGAGGATTACATTGATTTTGTTCATTATTCTGGTGTTTGTTTTTCACGTGTTAAGCTTCTTAGATTGAATTTTGTTTATGAATTCCCAAAGGCGTGTGTAAATAGATATATTTTTTGTTTTTTTGGTTTCAAAATTGACATTAATTTGTCTCTAATCTGACAAAACTGATACCTTTCAACTACTGATTCTACACACGATTCATGGTTTTTACTTTGTCTTTGGTGAGAGGGAGATCTCTTGTTTTCCTGTAATTCAATTCGAATAATGGTTTTTTTTAATTTACATACATTAGCTCGAAATTTACTTGCCGAAATCACTTGAAATGTTATCTAATTTTTATATTTAGCAGAAAAATATGAAGAAGAGAAAACAAAATACAACAATTGATTGAAAAATCTATTGGTAAAGCAACTGAAGCCGCAAAAAGAACAAAATTTAGTGGCTTCATGTACATTCAAAGTGTAAAATTTTGTCATTAATTCACCGGTCAACCGGAAGCACGGAACAACCAGCCAATCGTTTATTCTATTAAATAAAACTGAAGGCCATATACAAAGGGATTATACGGTAATCTGACGATGTAGCGGAATATTAATGGGCGACATTATTTAGCAGGTTCAATGTAGATAGCATAAAAGTTCAAGTTCATTTCAATGTTGTTAAATTTGCTAAAATGCGTTTACGTGCGCATTATAAATTGCCAATATAAAACCCTCTATTACTCTATAATTATTTAAATTGAGTTAGAGAGGACAGATTGAAACTGCCAGTTTTTTTATGCTTGTTCCATAACTATAAAGGTGCGGCTGTTAAAAATAAAATAAAAACTGAATCCAGACGTTGAGCGGATATAAAATTTTTCTGAACAGTGAAGGCAAATTCTTAAATCCGCGTTACAAAAACGAGCGTCGTGCTACATGCTCGTCCCGTCTAACCATCAGAAAGAAAAACGACCTGATATAAAATATGCACCGTCTTTTAGGTCTGCAGCCACTTGACAAATGACTCACTTAAACGTGCATAAAAACAAAATAGTGTAATCTGACGTTTATTTTCTCAAAAAGCTCAAAAGGCAGATTTAGTTAAACGGTTTCGCAAGAAAATTGTACGATTAGATGGGGGCAAGAGGCGCGTAACTTGGTCTGAGACAAATTCGCGAACATATAAATATTTTGACTATTTGGGGACAGAAACAGTTCAAGTTAGAACGACGGGCTACTGACCTCATTGCACTGTACAGTTGGAAATGTTATCTCATAAAGAAATTGAGTTGAAAACCACCTCTGAAGATGCAAGCCGCTCATGCTGGCGAAACGTCAGGAAGACATTATTTTCCACAATGGTCTCGAAGCCCGAAAAACTTGCCAGTTTCAGTGTGTTAGGTCTGCATGGGTTTAAATATTGCGCACTAATGCGTTCAGCGCGCTCATCACTGTTTGAAATGTCCGCTATTCTCGTAATTCGCAACAGAGATTAGTCTAGAACTAATCTCTGTTCGCAAATTGAAAATATCGCGATGCGTCAAGTACAGTGATGCACTGACTAAACAAACCCAAACCACGATAAAATGAAGTCCGTGCACGCACTAACCGTGCACAATGAACAGCTGAAAACATCTAACTTCTCAGAACCAGCACCAGCGGAAAGTTGGAACCAACCAAAAAAGACTTGCAAAAATGTGCACTCCTTGAGAAACCGCCACTGGGTAAATTTTATAAACTTTTTAAACTGTTAGCAGATTTATGTGGTTTATATGGGAGCGGGTTTAAAACGGGATATGCCATCCATTAATCAATGCCTTAATCCCTACGATATTACATCAAACTGGCTGAACTAGCATTTGTATAATTAAGCAAAAATATGAATATTTCCATTGTGCCTGGATGGTAGACCGCAGCGAAGAGTATCCTCTTGAGAAACGAGCCCAACTCTAATTTAGTCCTGGTCCATTAAAATGGAGTCGTTATTAAAACAGTGGAAGAACCCTTGCACCGTCAAAAATTACAGTCACTGAATAATTACACTGATTAAATATTAAGGTTTAATTTACAGTGTTCAACATTTCATATTTGGATTTGTCCACGGCCATTCCAACGAAAGCAAATAATCATTTCGTCGGCTTTCAGCTTAATTACCCGTGTTTTCTGTGGTCAACTTTTTCGCTTGTACATTATTAAGTACGAATTTTTATAATAATATAAACATTCGTATTTTATGAAACTATTTTGGCGAAAATGGGGACTCAAACAAACTAAAAAAGGCTAAAAAAGACTCGGAACTATTGAACAAAATACGATTTTCTGATAACGAGAAGTAAACGGTTTCAATATTCCCAGTTTCGCATCGTTATGAAAAAAGCAACCGCTTTCTTGACTGTCGTAATATAGCCTGATGAAGAACATGAGACTCGCAACTTGTTAATATTCTTAAGAATTTTGACTTTATAGAGAAAATATTGAAAGTTTCGCTTTCAAGTTCAACAATCTGTGTGGATATTTTTCAACTTTCTAGAGTTTATATGAGCACAATACTCGTTTTTGAAAAGGTTACGGAGATATGGGGGGAAAAGGAACCGGACCGAATTTGAATTTAGAGCATGTCCTCTTGATATACGGGCACGGATGATATGGGCAACTGTCACGTGAACACGTTTAGCTACATATCTGTCTCCCCATTCCCGGATTTATGGTTGACGATGTATCTTTGGGGTTGGCTGAGGATATTCAGGAGACGCAATCTTGCATTATCAAATAATAAACTGCCGACTGTCGGTTCCTCGAAATTCTGTGCAAATTTCATTTCTGTTGATTCAGGACCACTTTACTTCGTCGTTTCGCTCATTCAGTAGTTTCAATTGTTCTGAGTTTTAAATTGATCGAATTTGACCAAAAATTTCCAATGTTCAACGTGGAATGAGTCAAATATCCTTTGTATGCAATTAAAACAATTAGTAGGTAGTTCAATGCAATCGCATTACTCGTAAAAGTTTACTACCATGCAAAACAATGCAGCTGATTGTTTTGTAGTTGCTGCAACTGAGTGGCACCATGAATTTTCATCGTTTTTAATTAATTCACAGTGTTTGATTATTTCGTTAAAACGTCAAAGAATTATGACCATTAAATTGCACATAAAATTTAAGTATAAATAAGACACACAGCAAAGGTGGATTTCAGTCTGAAATCGCTATCAATTCGTGCTCAAGAAGTTTTTCTAAAGGGGTTTATTTAATATTGTTGCTTTATTGTGAAAAACTTTTTTTAAATCAACGTTCATAATACTCATTAAAATTGGCGCAGTCGGTAGGATGCTTTCGAAGCGCCGTTTTTAACAAGCTGTTAATCGTAAAAAGGCGAGTTGTAAAGGTAAGACTGTGGACCCTTGTGTATCAATAGTCAAAAATCGGTTGCCAACTTAGAATCTTGCACATCAAATTTTTGCCACATAAGTTCGGATCAGTTGGAACCTGAGCGATATTCGTAGGGCTGCGCTCTCTAAGGGACCCCAACATTTAAAAACAATTATAAAATTTTTAGAGTCCGAGTTTTTGACCAGAGTTTAGAGCTGCTCAATAGCTGAATGAGCGCCTCAATGACTGCGCTTCGTCCATTTAAGGGGCGCCCAATGTTTATAACTTTTTCGTCGAAGTTGAAGATCAGTGTGATCCAGTTGTACAAGTTTAGAATATTAAGCATCTTTTACTAAAAACATTGGTAGTTTTACTAAAAACATTGGTAGTTTAATAGGCACTTTGCCCCTAAATTAAATACAAAATAAGATACACAGCAGAGACGGTTTCAGTCAGAAATTGCTAATTGGTGCAGTCGGTAGGATGCTTTCGAAGCGCCGTTTTTAACAATCCGGTTATCGAGAAAAAGGCAGGTTGGAAAGGAAAGAATTTTTTTTCAATTCTTTTTTTCCTTTTAGATCAATAGTCAGAAATCGATATTTAACATTAAAATGTCACACATGTCTGTGTGTGTCACACTCTCAATTGATCTCAAAAGAGCAGCAAGGGTGGACCGTGGCGAAAAGAGTGAAACCACTAAAAGGGCCTTTCTGCTCAAAAACTCACCAGTTTCTCTTGGATCAGTTTGGACGTGAGCGATATTCGAGAAGGACTTTGCATTTTAGGGGCCCCAACTTAAAAAAAATTATCCAGCCTTTAGAGTCTGAGTTTTTCAAACACATTTTAGAGCGGCTCAATTTTTATAATTTATTTTCATGGAACTCGAAAAACGAAAAAACTAAATTTCTTCTGCGATGTGAAATAGCCCTCAAAGAATGTATTTTTTTAGTGGTCCGTGGTAAAAATATATTAAATCCGCTCTATATATTTCCACATTCTTAACAAGAAATTAAGACAGAATGTATGTGTTTTCGCAATTTAAACATCACTCTGTTAAGCGACTATAGTTGATCCCTATATAGACCTAACAGTTCGAGCTAATCCTCTCTTGACGGTGTATCTAAATCAATAATGCGATGTATACCAATACTTTGACTGCGCCAAAATGGGGCTCAGGGACGGAAATTAAAACAACGCGATGAAATATGACAACTAGACATTACCAATTATTCCCGTTAGTTGTGAATAAATAAACTTTTGCTAGGAGCTTGGGAGTTAAACCAATTAACATCTGCTCCAAATTGATTTTGTTCTTTTTTTCAGTTCTTTGATTTGGTTTCTCTGCTTTTGGCTGCATTCGTTTTGCATATGGAACAGACAACACATTGAAATCTTATTTTTATATCGGTTTTTAAAGTGTTTTTTTTTCTATAATGATCCAAACTGCAACTTCACTTTTGCCTCAGTGTAGTGATCGTGATCGAATTATTCATGCTTGCTGGTAAACATTTTCGGGAACACATTCAAAAAAAACTCAGTATCATCATCATATCAGATTAAAATTGGGATGAGTTTTTGATAAACCACTGCCAGTAAAAATGACCCGGGTCATCATCTTGCTGGAGCCGTATAAAATATTAAATGGCACCAGGGTTGCTGTTTATTGAGTTTGCCAAGTTAGTTTCGGTATTAACATAAACCGGGGGAATTAGTTGTATAATCCCGGACTATACGCGCAGCATGAACATAGGTAAAGTAATTGCAATACTCTCGCTGAACTATTTTTCTTGCAAGCGGCAGGAGCCGTTTTATGATGGGTTATACTTGAAATTTAATGCGCTGAACGCTGGATAAAGAGCTGTTTTCCCTAAGCATTTTTGTATTAAGCGGTGTTTAACATAGTTTAAATCAGATTGCAAAATTTCGGCAATAGTTTGCATTCCGAGGATTGAGGACGAATTATTCGGGTACTTAAACTTTGCCAACGAACACGCCTTGTGGCGATATTGCCATTAATTAGAATTAAGAATATTTTCAGCGTCTTCACTGATTACTTTTGGTGTTTTTTCCTTAACTTAGTTGTTCTAGTTAGCTAATTTATGCTGACTTGTTAACTCGCTTAATTAACTCAATGAATTCGCTCTATGATGAAGTGAAATTTCCGCCCAACAATCCACTTTTCATTTGATCTTCTTGACCGCGCCAAAAGCGCTTAACACGATGCAAAATATTTCATTATTTTGCATCCGAGTTTTTCAATGAGATTGTTGAAATGTTTGCTTCCTTGGCGATGAAAATGGTATAGAATTCAAGGCATTTTGAGCAAGTTTAGTTTTTTCGTAAAAATAATTGCAAAAATAGCGGCCTTTCCATCTTTTTTTTCGTCCAAAAATCAATATTTCACATGCGTGTTTTTTTAGCTGCATTTTTGTTTTAGCTTTTTCCATTTGCATGCGTTGTTTATTTCAGATCTGAATGGACTAGCGAGTTTTTATCGCTTCCTGGAGATGAAATTCGTATAGAATATGAGGTATTTTGAGCGATTTGAGATTTTCAAACAAATAATAAAAGGCCATTCCATTTTTTTTTTCGGAAATTAAAATGTTTTCCTTTGAGGGTTTTTTAGATCAATTTTAACTTTCGATGTAAGGAGCGCCTCCATATGCACATAAAGATTGTTTGAGTCGATGATACGGAAAATATTGTCAATTACATTTCTTGACTGCACAAAAACCGCTTAAAAGGGGCCAAAATATTTGATTATTTCGTATCTGAATAGTCTAGCGAATTTTTCAATCAGGTTGCTGAAATTGTCACTTCTTGGCAATGAAAATACTTTAAAATTTGAGGCATTTTGAGCAATTTGAGTTTTTTCGAACAAACGTTCCATCATTTTTTTCGTCCAAAAATCCAATCGGACCTGAAGGGTTTGGCGAGTTTCTTAAAGAAATTGTCGAATTCCTCACTTCTTGGCGCTGAAAATGGTGTAGAGTTTCAGTCATTGTGAGCGATTAAATTTTTTTAAAACAAAGTGCAAAATAATTGTTTCCTCCTAAAATCAAATTTTCACATGTGTTTTTTGAGCTGAATTTTTTTATTTCGATACGGAGCTCCTTAATATGCATATAGAGATTATATGAGTCAATAATACGGAAAATATCGTCGATTAAATATTTTGACCGTACAAAAACGGCCTGAAATGACCCAAAATATTAGATTATTTCGCATCTGAATGGTTTACCGACTTTTCTACTGAGGTTAGTGAAATCCTCTCTTCTTGCGTTGAATTTTTAAATTGATTTGTAACATTAATATTTTTTAGGTGAATGCTTAACTTTCGGCCTAAAGAACTTCTAAATATGCATATGCACATCAGGTGTCTTTGCCTACCTATTAAAATCCCTGAAAAGTGGTCATAATTATCTGTTAATTTAACAAATAATTCTTATAAATGCTGAATAATATCTAATAATCTGTTTTCTATTTCAGATTAAACACTTCTTTCCCTATCGAATAAAATAATCTGGATAGGAAAATCGAACGAAGGGCTGCAATGGTGCAATTCCGCAGCCTTGGTGCCAATTTGTCAGGCCAACCCTACACTTCCCCTACAACGAACATCACCTGTGCATTCGTCCCATCGAAATACGACCGGAAAATTCCATCATCCTAGCGAGAAGATACTCGAGAAAGCACACCTACCACGACTCAGAGGAAAGCGAGTCCAATATAGATGCCACTTATATTCATGATTACAACAGTCCGGTCCTCAGAAGAAAACCGCCGTCTTTATCCAAGTCGAAGTCGGTTGACTGTCCGCACAAGATGTGGAAATATCAATAGGCCAATAGTGCAGACTTTAGCCAAAGACACATTCACGAAATCTTCACCGAATGTAAATAATAGCAGCCTAGAACATAGAGGGCGAGAGTATCAAAGTTCTCGGCCATTATCAAGAAACTAGGACAATAAAGCCGCAACTTTGGCTGAAAGTGACTAATAAGACTGTGGGACTATGCAGTAAGACTAAGGCGCCTAGTCGAAACTCAACTTATAACACAACAATAATAATATTTCGATAAGTAATCTCTATTATCTCAGACCGGTGATAAGGCAGCATTCTTAAGTGCACTTAGTGATAATATTAGAGAACCCGCATGTTTTAACTAATAGCCCGACAACCGAGTTAGTTCTAGGAAAACTTTGTCGGAACAACAAGCCTAGTAATGTGAGTACCAACTGCCGAGAACAGCCGAACAGAGAACTAACTATCAAGCCGGCCACCTGAAGATTTTAGCTAATACCAAATAATGCTGATGCAGATTTGCCGAATGAAAAACACTGTGACCGCGTTTAAAACCACTGACACTAGTAACGAATCAATCGCTGTGATATCTCCAAATACGAAACTTAGTGCAATCGAACGAACTAGACAACAGAACCTCAGAGCTGCCTGCATAATCCACCTGTTACCAAGGACAATTTCAATTTTCGCAAAATGTTGCTGAGCGGTTTAAGAATGAAAGAACGATTTGTGTTGTGCGCGAGTGTTATTGCCGTGTTATTCACGTTGATGTTGATAATGGACATTCAAATGGACTTGGGCCTGTCCAGGAAACATCTGGTTCCTTCCCATGGACGAATTAAAACCGTTATCAACGAAGAGGGTCCGGAAGCGGCATATCACAGTTTCAAAAATCGCCTGTTGCAGAAAACTCACAGGTGAGGTCCGGTTAATATTAATTGTTTAATTGGCTCCAAAACACAGTGTTTTGCTCCTAAAGTGTTTATTGTTGTTTCTGTTCTCAGAAAAGTTTAGGAAGGAAATTTTTTTACGTAGGAAACGTGGCACTTTCTACTTCACTGGTTTAGCGATCGCAATAAGATTGGCACATTTTATCACACTCAAACACTTTAGGATCTCGAAAAAAATGGTTCCAAATTTTCATCACCCTGTTTATGTACTTGGAATTTGTGGGTTAAACTGATTGGAAACGTTTGATTATTTTTGTTGAACCCAGCCAAATGACTTCAAGAGATAAATAAAATTGTTAATAAACTCTGCTTGCAAGTGAACTGATTATCTGAGCGTCCTCAATTTCGAATTAAATTTCTATACTGTGAAAAATAACATTTCAATGGCACACACGTATCGATATTCTAATATTTGCATTGTTCATCATAACTTAATCGTTTTAAGTTGTATTAGTAATCAGTTTTAGCATGGAAATAGAAGTGTACTGACGCAACATTAATTTATTTTTGGATTGTGCTCCTTTTTATGGATGTGGTTTCAATCGAGAACTGGCAGTCTTATATGTTGGATAATGATAGATGTTTCCGAACTTTTTGATCACCACTTCAGGTTACTTTAATACGACAAAGTAGTTTTTTAACAGTCAGATTTATAGGGAAAAATGGGGTAAAAACCATGTAAAATTTGTATCCAAGTTGATCTTTTTGGAATGCATCAAAGGAATAACTTTCTCCTGATGTCAGCTCGAAAACTCATCGTTTCCCTGCTTGTCCTCAGAACGTTATGATAGCAAAGAGGTAAAACCGCAATATTAACATTAAGTGCATACAAAAACATTCCCAACCAAGTGGTTACCAAGAAATAGAGAAAACTAACAAAAAGACAGTTGCAGTTGACAGTCAAACAGGTAGAAAGAAGTTCAGAAAAAACGGTAATTTGTTAGTATACATCCCCTTCGAAGTATCATCTATATAGAATGAAGAAGAGGAAAAAAAATAAAGAAGCACAACAAATGTGCTTACCTTATAGATTATCTCTTTCCTAACGACTTTTCTTAGTGTTTTTTTTCTAGGGGAAAGGCGATTTTCGACCACTTTTGGCTCGTTTCCGCGCAGAATCGCTCTTATTTGCTAGCTGTATTAAGAGAACCCGTTGAGCTACAGCGCTCTATTTTTCAATGTGAGATAGAGCGTTAAATTATGTAGTTTTTCATGGCAAACATTATTTTAGAAATGTTTCCAGTTTTCACGTAAAATTTGAAAATTCAAAATTAATGCGAGTCTTTAGAATCGCTCTTATTCGTTGGCTCGTATGAAGAGAACCCGTTGAGCTACAAAGCTCTATTTAATCTGTGATAGAGCGTTAAATTATGTATTTTCTCATGGCAAACATTATTTTAGAAATGTTTCTAGTTTTCACCCAAAATTCGAAAATTGAAAATTAATGCGAGTCTTCAGAATCGCTCTTATTCGTTGACTCGTATTAAGAGAACCCGTTGAGCAACAAAGCTCTACTTGTCAATGCGCGATAGAGCGCTAAATTATGTACTTTCTTGTGCCAAACATCATTTTAGAAATGTTTCTAGTTTTCACTCAAAATTCGAAAATTCAAAAATGCGAGTATTCAGAATCGCTCTTATTCGTTGACTCGTATTAAGAGAACCCTTGAGCTACAAAGCTCTACTTTTAATCCGTCATAGAGCGTTAAATTATGCATTTTCTCATGGCAAACATTATTTTAGAAATGTTTCTAGTTTTCACGCAAAATTCGAAAATTGAAAATGAATGCGAGTCTTCAGAATCGCTCTTATTCGTTGGCTCGTATTAAGAGAACCCTTTGAGCTACAAAGCTCTACTTTTCAATGCGCGATAGAGCGTTAAATTATGTACTTTCTTGTGTCAAACATCATTTTAGAAATGTTTCTAGTTTTCACTCAAAATTCGAAAATTCAAAAATGCGAGTATTCAGAATCGCTCTTATTCGTTGACTCGTATTAAGAGAACCCTTGAGCTACAAAGCTCTACTTTTAATCCATGATAGAGCGTTAAATTATGTATTTTCTCATGGCAACATTATTTTAGAAATGTTTCTAGTTTTCACGCAAAATTCGAAAATTGAAAATGAATGCAAGTCTTCAGAATCGCTCTTATTCGTTGGCTCGTATTAAGAGAACCCGTTGAGCAACAAAGCTCTACTTTTCAATGCGCGATAGAGCGTTAAGTTATGTACTTTCTTGTGCCAAACATCATTTTAGAAATGTTTCTAGTTTTCACAAAATTCGAAAATTCAAAAATGCGAGTATTCAGAATCGCTCTTATTCGTTGACTCGTATTAAGAGAACCCCTTGAGCTACAAAGCTCTACTTTTAATCCGTGATAGAGCGTTAAATTATGTATTTTCTCATGGCAAACATTATTTTAGAAATGTTTCTAGTTTTCACCCAAAATTCGAAAATTGAAAATTAATGCGAGTCTTCAGAATCGCTCTTATTCGTTGACTCGTATTAAGAGAACCCGTTGAGCAACAAAGCTCTACTTTTCAATGCGCGATAGAGCGTTAAATTATGTACTTTCTTGTGCCAAACATCATTTTAGAAATGTTTCTAGTTTTCACTCAAAATTCGAAAATTCAAAAATGCGAGTATTCAGAATCGCTTATTCGTTGACTCGTATTAAGAGAACCCCTTGAGCTACAAAGCTCTACTTTTAATCCGTGATAGAGCGTTAAATTATGTATTTTCTCATGGCCAACATTATTTTAGAAATGTTTCTAGTTTTCACGCAAAATTCGAAAATTGAAAATGAATGCAAGTCTTCAGAATCGCTCTTATTCGTTGGCTCGTATTAAGAGAACTCGTTGAGCTACAAAGCTCTACTTTTCAATGCGCGATAGATCGTTAAATTATGAACTTTCTTGCGCCAAACATCATTTTAGAAATGTTTCTAGTTTTCACTCAAAATTCGAAAATTCAAAATTAATGCGAGTCTTCAGAATCGCTTTTATTCGTTGACTCGTATTAAGAGAACCCGTTGAGCTACAAAGCTCTAGTTTGCAATTTTCTTATAAAAAACAAGCTATAAAGATAAAGAAACAGGTTGTCAAAATTTCACCAAAGTAGCAAATCTCTCGAGTTTCTGTTTTGGTGGAAATAACAATTAATTGAAGCTCTCCAAAAAAACCCAAATACATACAAAATGTGTTTGAGAAAAATCAGTAAAAACGAAAATATGGATTTAACAAATGCCAGAAATTTGGTCTGATAGACGAATAGACGAAATTCGGTCCCAAATTAGTGAATTTCAATGAGTGGAAAGTGGCGAAAAAAATAATTTTCCCAACAAAAGTTACTAAGAAAAGTTGATATTAAAATCATTTTTTATATGGTGAGCCCATTTTTAACTTCGAATTCGAGGGGATGGAAAAATTAGAGAGTTAACATTGCCGAAGTTGTGGATGGAACTGAAGTAGAGTTGGATTCATTTTCGCATCAAAGTACTTCTTCATCCGTGGAAACGTGAATTCTGCCTGTGCAGACGTGGATAAGTGAGTACAATGAATGCAAACTTGTTTGCAGAAACTGCTAATGTATTTTTTTACCGAGAACTTCCACCTCACATTTGCTCTGAATTCGTCCAGGATGTTTCCAGGAGGACATGAAATGTAATTGCATTTTTCGATTGATGACTTTAGCTAGCCAAACGCACACGAGATGAAAAGTTCGACAATCTAACATGCTATTTAGTTTTCGAACAACTCAATGATCGTCGTCTCAGGCAGGCAACAAGCGAACGCTCAACCTTGGCTGGAAACGTTTTTTTTTGTCGTGCGTTATCCATTTTTCAAAGCGCATCTTTCGACTCGAATCCGACACTTCCCTGACAGGTTGATAAAAAGTTGAATTCATTTTCTAAAGGGCAAAAAGATTGGTCTCTTAAATATTTAAGGACCAACCGGATCTATTCCAGTGCTTTCGTTGCGAGTGATTGATGACACTTGGCTTACTATATACATTCCCTTTTTATTTCACGCATTAAAATATACAGATCCTGATCTGCGTGTCGAATTTTGAATGAAAAGTATCGTCCTTTCGGTTGCTTTTGATTTTTTATTAAAAAATATGTACAGTGTTTTAGGGAACGCTTTAAGGTATGGAGTTTGATAGTTTTACCCGACGTTTCGCTCACTTATGACAACCGTTCTCAAGGGCAATTCTTGCAAGAGAGTTTTTAATCGTAACAGAAGAATTAGTCGAAGAAATCTTCAGCAGAAACCAGACTTGCTTCTGCACTCATCGATGAAGCGGTAGTTACAGATTTTATTCGATAAGGCGCTGAAGATTTGCTTCGACTAATTCTTCTGTTCCGATTAAAAACTGTCTTATAATGAAATTCAAACTGCAATGTTTTTGAAACTGAATTTTTATAAATAATTCAATATAAATTTAGTCGATTTCTATAAAAAATGAAGGTAACTAGTGGTTTCCAAAATTACCTTAAGTCAAGATATAGACTACTGAAGACTCCTCATCATATCAGCTTAAACATCGAGTTTCATCTTAATATTCTTAGTTCGGAGATAATTTAGATATATGCACATGGAAATGGGAGCACTTAATCATCAATACTGCAAACTTAGTGTAAACTAAGTAATTATGAAAGCCGATTTGGCATGTAGGCGGCGAACTCATGTTAACGGGCTCCATTTATTACGAAAATATTTTGCCCGTCATTTTCAGCTGATTGTGTTTCAAGCGCACGTGAAATTTCACCGATGATTGAGCCCTTCCGCTTGACTAGAATCCCGAGGGCAAAAAACCAAAACCCCAGATAACTCATTAGGCCCGAATTTAATTATCTGAAAATTTTATTAATTTGCTGTCGGCCAACAGTGGTTAATTGTAACTCGCCGAGGGTTTTAAATTAAGACTTTTTTTCTGAGTTTAAAATATTGCTGAGTGACTGTTTTCGTTTCGATTGCAGTGGCATCAGCATGAATATTTCGAAGGAAAACTTGCCGAATGAAACGGCCCTTCTTCGAGGTGAAGCTGGAAGGGAATCAGGTGCCGGTCAAATGCAGAACCAGGTGTCGGACGATGCGGCCAAAGAAGAGGCGTTTGATGACTTCAGTGATCTGTTGGACTATTTGATGCTGGATACGTACGAACGAAGCAAGTTTAGAGCGGATTTATCGAGGATTAATCCGGTGGTGACAGCTGAGGAGAAGAAATCGAAGAATCCGACCATTGGCCAGCTGAAGAATATCAATCTTGAGTAAGTAGCAGTAGGAATATAATTTTTTTTATTAAACTCGTCTAAGCATAAGAAAATTACTCAGAAATTTGACAAGAAAATGGGTACTTTTTGCAAAATAAGGGCTTTACTAAAAATACTTGTGAATTTCTATTACATTTCTGCGCCTGGTAGAAGCATCTACCAAAAACAGTTTCAGCGGCAGCAAATATGTTTCTTTTTGCGCATGTAAATAATTTTTCCTAATAAAAGATTGGAGCGTCTTTTCAAAATTCAAATTTGGTATAAAACCCGCTTTGCTTCAACTACACGAATGATAAAGTAACTATTGTAACTCTC